>DF364960.1:4262-26275 GCA_000787875.1 Solanum virginianum | reverse complement strand
TTTGGGGGGGGGGGGGGTTGGACTTAATTTTGTCACCCCTACTATTATTAAATGTATTTTATTTAGTGTTGTTTTCATATATTGTATTATGAAAATGGTTTCTCTGTCTCCATTAGGTACGTAATGATGGTGAGATTTGTATACGCTCAACTCTATTCAGACCTCACTTGTGAAATTTCACTGAATATATTATTATCATTATTATTTTTATATACTTATCAAATAATTCAAAGTTTCTCTTATGTCAATTTATTTTTACTCTATTTCTAAAGTATATTTTTTGGCAAAAAGAATTAATTAAACCCCTTTCATAACATATAACTCTGTTTTATTGGCTTAAGTATATTTAAGTCATGCTTGGTATACTTAATGAAAGTTTTGTGTTTAATAATTAATCATTAAGTACATTAATTTTTTTATGTCGCAATTATTTAATTAGTCGGACGACATGCATAATTTTAGCTGACCTAAATCCTGAATAGAAAGACATATGTTGAAGATTAAGATAGTAGATAGTTGAATATTGATGTACTTTTAGCAATTTTACAATTATTATCATAACAGCTCCCACTCCCAATCATAGTTATCGTATTATCCATCGCCAAAAGCCATACTCATTCAATTACTATAATCATGAACTGTGAAATTGTTCCCTTTATTTTAATTAATTTATCTTTTTTTTAAAAAAAAAATTCAAAAAGAATTTTTTTTGAAGCAATTCTTTCAACTTCAACTTTTTATAAATATATTTAAGATTACAGTTTTTTAAAAAAATATATTTTGCGTATCTTTGTTTAAGACCCAAAATTTAAAAGGTGTTTTTTTGTAAGCTTTGTGAAATCGGTATAAACTCATAGCCAAATGAGTATATATACTTCTTTCATTCACGTTTTGGCTGTCCCGTTGCATTTTTTAAAAATTAAATTAATTAATTTTAAAATTAAATAATATTAATTTTATAATTTAAAATAAAAATTTTAATATTAAAAATTATATAAAAAAATTATAAATTATAATTTTTTCCGTATAACATGATGAAAAGAATATATCATAAAATACTAATCAAAATTTGATTTGAAAAGTTATAATAATTAAAAAATAGTGATAAAAGGGTCGGTTTGGTTCGATTTTATATATTATCGATTTGGTTTAACGGTTTCTATTTTTAAATATGCTAAACTAATATGAACCCAGTAAAATATTTTTTATCGATTTTCGATTAATCGGGTTTAAATCATTAACGGTTCGATTTTTGATTTACCCAATAAAAATGATAATGATAATTTGCATTAACAAAAACCAGAAAGAGTACGAAGATTATGTTTATAAACTTGCAAAAGTTATAATTAGTAATTGCAAATTAAAATACTAAAGTGGATAACTAATCATTTAAGTATAATAAAGATTAAAATAGGTAAAATATTGTTATAGTGACCTATTACTAGTAAATTACTAATATTTAATATTTACGAAAGAATAAAATAGTAAATTATTATAATCTTGTTAGGTTATCAGTTTATCCAATAATCCAATAGTAAAAAACTGATATCAAACCGATAACCTAATAATTTTTTTTTAAAACCATTAAAAATTTAACAATCTAATAACTCAATAATAATAAATCAATAATATTTTTATCAATTTAATTTCTTCTTATAGTCTCGACTCTGAATCCACAGCCCTCACCAATTATGTTATATTCGAGCACGCTCATGATTTGTCTCTAAAGGACAACTTATGAATTAATTCGATTTTTGCACGGCCCTTGGGACCACTAGTTTGGAGCATTCATTTTACACTATACATATTTTGGAAGTATCAAATTTAAGGCAAGGAACGACCTAGGATTTAGTGCTTCCATAGTGTTTGTACACTGTAAATTTAATAACAATAATAACATATCTGTAAAATCTCATAAATATGATTTGAAGAGGATAAAATATACACTAACTTCATTGTAATAGAGATTTTGTTTCCAAAAAATTCTCGTATAACAATCGAGCCCCATAAACAAAAGGTACTATATATATGAAAAAACAAAAAAGACACAAAGGAAAAAAATGTTTAATAGTGAAAAACAAATGATAGTATACAAATATGATAAAAATAAACAACTATAAGATGAAAAATGATAACATAGGATACAGATACACGACTACTCTTACTAACCTACGATATCACAAGGTCATATTTTGACCTATTCCTATTAGCCTTTTACCCTAATACGCAACCTCCACTCCTTTCTATCTAAGGTCATGTCCTTCGTGATATGAAACTTTGCTATATCTTATTTGATTACCTCATCCCAATACTTGTTCGGTCTATCTTTACTCCTCTGTGTAACTCCTAAACCAACATTTCGTACCTCTTAATAGGAGCATTCATACTTTTTCTCTGTGCACGTCCAAACCATCACAGGCTCGCTTCTCTCCTCTTGTCAGCTATAGGTGTCACCCCTAACTTCTTCCCGATCGTCTCATTTCTAATTTTATCATTCTTGGTATATCCACACATCCATATAGCAGAAATAGTCTAACCACCGTTCTGTAAAACTTACCTTTTAAGTTTAGGTGGTATCTTTTTATAACGTAATACTCCAAATTGAAATAGGATTTTCAAATTGAAACTCAAAAATTTAATTAAAGATAAAAGAGATCTACTGTTGCACCAGGTCCAGAGTTGTGTTGTTTCTACTATTCTTCTGTCTGTCACTTGGTCATATATTAAAAGCAAGTGCAAACTGAAGAAGAAAAAATAGAGAGAAACAGAGTGGTAGTGAAGATGGAGAGAAAAAGAGAATTAGTTGAAGAGAATCCAAGAAAGGGTGGTCTCAGAACCATGCCTTTCATCATTGGTACTCTACTATTACACTTTTTTTGTTCTTTAAAATGATTTCATGCATTAAGTAGTAATTATTTCAATTTTTCTTTTTTGTTTCAGTGAATGAATCATTTGAAAGGGTAGCAAGTTATGGTTTACAAATGAACATGATAATCTATTTGATGACATATTATCAAATGAGTGCTGCTACTGGAACAAGCCTTCTTGGAATATGGACTGCACTTTCAAATGGGTTGGCCATTGTTGGGGCCATTATTTCTGATTCTTACTGGGGTCGGTTTAGGGCTGTTGCTTTTGGATCCATTTCTACCCTTATTGTGAGTGGTTACTATTTCACAATTTCAACAACATATTTTGCTTTTAATATACTAATTGTTTCATCAATAATTGGCCATCTCTGAACTAACTGATAAGTTGTAATCACATGACCTGAAGGAAGGCTAATCCTTGTGGTCGGATTCTTGACCCTGTGCACAGTGGAGGCTTTAATTGGTCATGTCTCATTTTGAAATTATGCACAAGGAAGAAAGTCCAAAAATGCTTTTTCCACTTAGATGCCACTCGTAGGAGCTGCTAAGGTTACAAAGTGTCAGGAGTTCAGAATGATGAATGTTGATTTTAGAGCAGGAAACTCCTGAGATTGTCCGAGTTGGTTGAGATGTCCAGTTTTTTTGTGTAAATAACGAACAAGCACTTAGCATGATAATCATAATAATAACATCAAACAAGCATTTTAGTTCCAAGTTTATATGGAAGTTATGCTCAGTATCCAATGTGGAAATTTCGATGTGTATTGTGTGAACAAGTAAATCTCTTCTTCTTATAGTCTCGACTCTGAATCCACAGCCCTCACCAATTATGTTATATTCGAGCACGCTCATGATTTGTCTCTAAAGGACAACTGGTGAAGTTTATTCTTAGGGGTTCGAACCTTTGCATGGACAAAAAAGGGTTTAGTTTAGCAGATTATTCGAGCTGCAAGAGGACCTTGGCCAAATAAACATTTCTGTCATTTCCTGCATATTCTATAGTGTCTGACTGCAGGTGAATTAGTTCATCAGTTATTAAATAGGACTCCATGGCTCCCCTTTAGCAGACAAAGTGAAGATTCCTTTATCAGCAACTTTTTTCTTCCTGTTAATTTATTAGTCAATACTTTGCTCCATCTATCTAGCTGCTAGTTGATCGTTGTCGGAGAGGCAAATATCTCATTGCAGTTTCTTCTCCTAGTTAATCTGCGTTGGTTTCATCTTCAGTTAGCATTCAAGATAATGTCATTTGTTTCTAAGTTCACCTCTTCAACATTAATGTATCCTTGGCTTTCTGCTTGAATTCTCATAAATTCAATTATCTTGGTCCCTTCTTGTATTAATACAACGTTTAACATTCTTCTTCCACAGGGAATGATTATTCTATGGCTCACAGCCATGATTCCACAACTCACATCTTTACCCTGCTCTCACTTCCAACATGTTTGTAATGGACCTACAACAGCACAACTCGCTATTCTATTTTCGTCTTTTGGATTTATGTCCGTTGGAACTGGTTTTGTTAGACCTTGTTCTATAATATTCGGTGCCGATCAATTGGAAAAAAAGGGGAAACCCGAGAACAAGAGGCTTATTGAAAGCTATTTCAACTGGTACTATGCTAGCACAGGGATTTCAACTATATTTGCTGTTACCATTATCGTTTATATTCAAGACCGTTATGGTTGGAAAGTAGGCTTTGGTATCCCTGTTATCCTCATGTTCTTGTCTGTCTTAGTGTTCCTAATTGGTTCTCCTCTTTATATCAAAGTGAAAGCTAATGAAAGCTTGCTCATAGGATTGTTTCAAGCAGTTGTAGCAGCTTTTAGGAAAAGAAATACCAGTCTTCCATTGACTGATTGTGATGACTACTATCATAGGCCACTTGAATCAGAGGTCTTGACGCCATCAAATGACTACAGGTCAGTGCCTCCATCTTTTCACCATAGGCACTTCCATTGTCAATATTCCTGGAATATGCTATGCCCTTTGTCTGGAACAATCAAATTTGAGTTGAAGAATTCATGATATGTTGATCACAGAACTATAGCGAAAACTTCTTGTCACTGCTCTATTCACCCTTTTTTTAATTGGTATATGATATTCCAGTTCATTGACATAAGATTTTGTTGTACATTATATTATAGGTGCTTAAATAGAGCTTGTATGATTCAAGATCCTCAAAGAGATTTGAATCCTGATGGATCAGCTTCAAATCCATGGAATCTCTGTAGTTTGGAACAAGTTGAATCACTTAAGGCTCTTATTAGAGTACTTCCTATGTTGTCCACCGGTTTTATGATCTTTGTGGACATGAATATATTCTCATTTTCTTTACTTCAAACACAGACCATGGATAGGCACATCTTCCCTCAGTTCGAAATACCAGCAGCATCATTCAGTGTGTTCTTGATTATAGCTTTAACAATCTGGATTACTTTCTATGACCGTGTTTTGGTCCCCTTGCTATCAAAATATAGTGGACGGCCAAGAGGGCTAAGTCCTGTCACCCGAATGGGGATCGGCTTAATAGCCTCCGGTACGTCAATGGCGTTGTCAGCAATAACAGAAAGCATAAGACGGCAAAGGGCAATAGAGGAAGGGCATGAGGACGACCCAAATGCTTTAGTAAACATGTCTGCTATGTGGTTCGTGCCACAGTATGCACTACTCGGAGTGGCTGAGGCTACGCATGCAGTTGGACAGATTGAGTTCTTCTACTCTCTATTTCCCAAAAGCATGTCCAGCATCGCGTCAGCTATGTACACTGTTGGGACAGCTGTGTCGAGTTTGATTGGAAGTATTCTGGTGAGTAGCGTGGATTGGCTTTCATCAAGGGGAGGTAAAACGAGCTGGCTTTCGAGCAACATAAATAGGGGTCATCTGGATTACTATTTCTGGCTACTTGCTTTGATGAGTTTGCTCAACTTCTTCTATTTTGTGGCTGTCTGTCGGTTATATGAAGCTGGCAATGATGGGAGCATTGTTGAAGAGAAAGAATGTGATTATAGTCTTTTACGTGAATCTTGATAATATTTTGCTGTAGTACATCGTTGAATGATGCAACTACTAAGTTAGCTAATAAATTGTGTTTTTAGATGTTTAGACCTTTATAACACATTTTCTTTGGTCAGATGGAAGCTTAAGAAAATGGTATTAGTGTAGTTTATAGGGATGAATTTTCAGAGTATTAATTGCCTCTTCGTCCTTCAAACCACAATCCATAAGCATACGCATGTATATATTGTTCCACTTTAATAATGGAGTGGCTAACCTTTTACCTCTTTTATTTTTATTTTTTTCCAGTTAAAAGGCCATTCGGCCCATTTTATTGATAAGCAAAATATTTAGAAAAAATTTGGAGAGTTTTCATAAATGGTCTATGTTTGAAATTTAATATGGTCAAAATAATTATATTTTACATAATTACATAGCATAATTTTGGTTATGTGACCTGAAGGGGAGGAGGGAGGCGAGCGAGATCGAGAGAGGAAGGAGAGAGACGAATTGTGTATATATATATATATATATATATGTCAAATTATATGTGTATATCTGTCAAATAATTGTATATGTGTAACTAATATAAATGTTTATTTGTATATCTGGCAAGCGAGATTGGAAGCGTGAGGACAGAGGAAAGCGAGATCGAGAGAGGGAGGAGAGAGGCGAGCGAGAAAGGATAGAGAGTGGACATAGGCAAATTGTATATGTATATTTGTCGAATTTACTATGTATATCTGCCAAAATAATTGTATATATGCAGCTGGTATGTGTATGTAATTGTATATCTGACAAGAAATTGTAGAGAGAGAGAGAGGAGAGCAAGAGAGAGGGAAAGAGGAGAGAGAAAATAATAACAAAACCCTAACTATAACTATAAATTATAATTTTTTCAAACTATAGTTATATAATGTAAATACATATCATATGTTTGTCTAGTTATGTAATTTTTTCAAAAAAAATTACTTAGACGGATCCCTTTTAATAAGTTATTACTATTTTAGCGATGTTTCTTATTTATTACCATTTTTAATAATTTCTGATTTTAGCGATATTTATTATTTATTACCATTTATAGCAATATTATGATAAATATGCATTTGTATTAAAAGCGAATTATGCATTCAATATAAATGTATTATAAATGTTTTAAAATATATTATACTTGTTTGATAAAAAATTAACAAAATGTATTATAAATGTATTATCCATTAATAAAACTTGTATTAAATATGTTTTATAAATAGTTCTCTGTAATATGAATTAAAACTGTATTACGAATGTTTTATCCATCAATGAAATTTATATTAGATATGTTTTATATATTATTCTCTATAATATGAATTAAAACTGTATTATAAATGTATTATAAGTGTTAAGCAAAAGTAAAGTATTATTTAAATAAGTAAATATTTTCTTAATCTAGTATATCTATCTATGTAAGTGTTTCACATATTTAAAAATAGACTTAATGTGGAATTATTTACTCTTAATGGATCATGACCCAAATTATTTACCTCTTTATCCTATTTTTCCCTTTTTATTTCACTCATGATGTCATGCTAGCATCAGCATGATGTCATCATGAATATTATGCAATAATCCTTTTGTGATACTCTAGGAGTATATATACACCATATGTCCATATGTGTATCATATAGAATGAGTTTGATTCTCCGTGATACTCTAGTGGTATATTGATATTCTATTGGTATTATATAGTATTATGTATTTTTTTAAAGAAATAAATGATAGTTGTTATAAAATAATGACAATATATTAAATTTGAATAGCAAAGAAAGAGAGAGAGAAGAGAATAATAATTCCTTTCAACCTCTTTGTTGTGTATCTTTGTTCTGCAGAGGAGAAAGACAATTTATAAGAGTAACCGGGCTTCTTTGAAGTAATAAGATTTATATAGGAGTGAAAATGCTATAGTGATAGTAATTAATGTATCCCCTATAGTCAATGGAAGAGTGATTTGGAATAGTGAAAAAAATCTATTCATGGTCATCCACTTTATTTACAACACTCCCCCTTGGATGTCTATGTAAAAGAAAAAAATAACGTACATAGTTATTCTTAATACGCATGCCTCGTTAAAAATCTTACCAAGAAAAATCCTGTGGAAAAAAAATCATGGTTAAGGAAAAAAGAATGCAATGTATATTTACTCCCCCTGATAAAAACATCACTGAAAAATCTCAAAGACAACGCATTCTAATTTTGTTTCTCAGTTTCTCAAGGGTTGAGGTTGGCAATGCCTTGGTAAACATATATGCTAAATTATCACTTGAACGAACTTGTTGAACATCTATTTCTCCCTTCTTTTGAAGATCATGAGTGAAAAAGAATTTTGGTGAAATGCATTTTGTTCTGTCTCCTTTAATGTATCCTCCCTTCAGTTGAGCTACACGTGCAACATTGTCTTCATACAATATTGTTGGAACATTTCTTCTCAAAGAAAGGTCATATGCTTCTTGAATGTGTTGGGTTATTGATCTTAACCACACACATTCTTAATTTGCTTCATGAATATCTATTATTTCTGCATGATTTGAAGAAGTGACAACCATAGTTTGTTTTATTGAAAGTCATGATATAGTTATACCGCCACTTGTCAATAAATAGCCTGTGTGTGATTGATCTTTATGAGGATCGGACAAATTCCTGCATCTGCATAGGCTATCAGTTGTGACTTGGATTCTTTGAGTAAAATAGTCTCATATCAATGGTCCCTCGAAGGTATCTCAATATGTGCTTAATTTCATTTCAGTGTCTTAGAGTCGGAGAACAAAATCATGCTAATAAGCTTACAACGAAGACTATATTTGGCCTAGAATTATTGGTAAGATACACTAATGCACCGATTGCACTAAGATATGATTTTTCAACACCAACAAGCTCTTCATCATTCTCATGAAATCGAAATGGATCTTTATTAATATCAAGAGATCTCATAATTATTGGGGTACTCAATGGATATGCTTTATCCATGTAAAATCTCTTTATAATATTCTCAGTATATGTTGATTGATGGACAAATATTCCATTGACAAAATGTTTGATTTGTAGACCAAGACAAAATTTTATCCTCCCGAGGTCTTTCATTTCAAACTTATTTTTCAAACATTTTATTGCTTTGAAAGCTCTTCAGGCATTCCAATGATATTAAAATAATAAACACATATAACTATTATGACAAATTCAGATCCAGATCTTTTCATAAAGACACAAGAACACATTGGATCATTTTGAAATTCTTCCTTTGGCAAAACTCAGTAAAATGATTGTACCACATTCGTCCTGATTGTTTCGAATCCATATAAAAATTTTTGAAGCTTTATTGAACAAGTTTCTCGAGAATCAGTGTATGCTTCAGGTACTTTGAATCTTTCAGGAACCTTCATAAAAATATCATAGTTCAATGAGCCATATAAATAGGCAGCGACCACGTCCATCAGGTGCATTTCAAGATTTTTAAAAATTGTCAAATTCATTAGATACCTAAAGATAATTGTATTCATCACAGGATTATATGTTTCTATGTAGTCAATACTAGGTCTTTGTGAAAATTCTTAGGCCACAAGTCGTGCTTTATATCTTACGACTTCACCTTTTTCATTTCATTTTCTCACAAAAATTCATTTGTACCCCCACTGACTTGACAATTTTAGGTGTTCGAATTATTGATCCAAAAATTTTACGTTTTTCAAGTGAAGTCAACACTGCTTGAATTGCTTCCTTCAGTTTTGGCCATCATTTCTTTGTCTACATTCATCGATAGATTTTGGTTCAAGATCCTTATCTTGTTGCATTATTTCAGTAGCAACATTATAAACAAAAATATTATAGACTACAATATCATTTCGATTACATCTTTTTCCTGTCGAGACATAACTTATAATTAAGATCTCTTCATTTTCATTATTTTCAGGTATTTGATCTTTTTCCAAGGTCTCATCATTTGTTATGTTTCACGGCTCTTCTTGAACAACCCCTTTCATATTGATACCATATCGATATCGTATAGGATTGAAGTTTAATTATCTGTGATATTTCATCGGTATGTTGAACCCTTATCAGTATCATATAGTTTTGAACTCTTTTTTTTAAGAAATAGAACGATTAAGAGAAAATTATTAGGGGGGGGGGGGGGACAATGGAAACTCAAGCTAGAACAACAAAAATTAGAATCCAATGCTACAATTAATTTATAATGAGTTGATATTGTATAAGTAGTATATAAGTAGTATATAATCATATATATATGATATATGATAATAGCTATGCATTAGAGAGAGATATACATCTATATACAATGCTACATACATTGCAATAGTCATCTTTTTCAACAAGCTGATTTTTTTTTTCAATTCTGATCAGCTTAAATTTTTTCTAAACAATTTCAAAATTTAGATATGAGTTCCTCTTAATATCTTGAGTCTTTTGATATATTACTCAAGAAACGATCATATTTGTGGTAGGTCAAATTTTAAAATTTGAATTTCAAAACTCTAGCATGATTAGTTTCAAAGGACATCAATGCATTTCTTTTTGATATATTATCCACTCAAAACTATTCACATTTACGACTAATCAAATCTTTAAAATAATTGACGTTGTCTTCCTCTATTTTCTTCAATGACGGGTTAATTCATCCAAAATCTCAATTTCTTCTCCATCCTTCTATTGCCTCTATCCAAATGCATCTACAAATGAAGAGTTACTCCACCCAAAATAGAAGTGTTCAAGCGAGAAAAGAGCAAGAAAAAAAAAGAGAAATAACAATTATAAATCAATATATATATATATATTAATTATTTGTGTGTGTTTGATGCCATGAGAGTGTATATATATATACTCTGATGGTATCAATGTAACACTCCCTAATTCCTTTTACCTAATCTGGAGTAGATGCACAAAGGATGCTGAAAAAAGACTAAGAAAAACTGTGAAAGAAGGTTCTAGAGGGCCATCTACGACTTGTAGATAGGTCTACGACTCATTGAATGGGTCTTGTAAAATTCTCAGATGACTTGGTGAAATTTTTTAAGTATGAGGCTTATATACGAGGTGGTATACAACCCGTAAAGTATTTCACAGCTTGTAGATTGATTTCGTGAATTGATAGTCTAAATATCAACTTTTCAGTATCTTGAAGTACGAGTTAGCAGACGACTCATAGAACAGTTTACGGGTCATAAAGAAAGTTTCGTGACAAATTCCAGTAACTCAAATTTCTAGACCCCTAGTTTACGAGAGGTCATGTACGACTCGTAGAATGGTGTACGACTCATAGCCGAGGTCTCATAGACTCAGACGACAGTTTTAATGAGAGATATTTTTGTTCATTTCAATCCCTATTTAATTAAATCTTTGGTCGTTTTAGGCTTGAATAAAGCCTTAAAACAAAATCCTAGGTGTATTATTCTCCATTCTTCACCATAAGGGTTTCTTGAGAACACTAAAAGAGGGAGAAGAGTAAGAGTTCTTGATTCTAGCATGAAGATCGATTGAAGTTTGATTGTTTCTTCTATCCCCAGGTATGTAAGGCTTACTAAAGTGTTGAACTGCATCCGTTCATACTCTCCTTTCATCTCCTTGAGTCAAAATTTTTGAAAAAAGAGTTGAGATTTGGAAAATTCTATTACCCTAATATTAAATTCTTGCATGTATTATAAATTCTCCTATAATGTACGAAGTATTTGCTGCATTTCATAATTATGGATATGATATCAAGGTAAAGTTTCATACTTGACAGCATGAATCCTAAGTTGCATAATTCTATGAAATTCTATGCATGGATTGAGTTGAGGTTTGAGTTGATGTTGACTTGATGAGTTGAGAAAATTGAGCATCATAGACCATGTGAAACATATAGAACATAATTACTTACACTACCATGAAATTTATTTGCATTGCATGATGAGTCAATTTGAATGAGTTTGAATGACCATATGAGTTTGATTCGAGTTTGATCGTATGTATTGATTGACTGATCAGTTGATGAGTAACTGAGACGAATTGAGATGAGGTAACCCAATGAGGTTAAGATTTGAGTTGATTGACTGAGCATTAAGGATTGAGTTGAACATGTTTTAGTCTTTGGAGGAGTATCGAGCACCGAGCTGGGAGCGAGTAAACATCTACTTTAACTCACAAAACTATGTTGTCAGCGTAGGATATTCGTACAACTCATTTTGATGACTTTTGTCCCAAAAGTGGATATTTACTTTGGATCCATGAGAGAGTAAATCGTCCTTTACTGTGGCACGTTTAGGACGAGCGTGGCAATGACGTTGCCTTCGTTGTGTATCACCAAACTAAAGGTGATGGGATTGGATGTCGGTTAAGAGAAACTCCTAAGCAACCTTGATTGAGCATGATAATTTCAAACTGAGTATATTGTAAAAGCATGATTTACTTTAAACTTATATGTACTGAGTCGAACATGAGTTGTTGAGTCGAGATGAGTGAGTTGAGCCTTATTTTCTTGAGCTATTTTAATACTAGTATATTCCATGTACTGACATCTATTTGGACCTGCATCGTTTTATGATGCAGATACAAATGATAGAGGATTTTCACCCGCATATCGTTGAAGTCTAGATTAGTGCATTCCAGAGTTGGTGAGTCCTCCTTGCATTTCTAGAGGAACCCTTTTTATCATTTACTTTCATTGAGTACTCTATTTTCTTTGATTTAAGGTGTCCATGGCCTGTCATGGCACCATCTAGATGGTTAAGTAGAGGCTTCATAGATACTTAGTAGAAGATTTTGCTGAGTATTTTGTATTTTCAAACTTATTCATTGGAAATATGAGTTAGTAGAGTTATGCTTATCTTGATGATGTATCTATTTGAGTATTATTCTTCCGTTGTCGAGTTGATGTGACGATGTGGCCAAGTGGTTCTCTTGGGGAATCAACAATAGTTCTTCAAGTGACCGTCACGCCAAGGGTATCCTCCCGGGGTGTGACAATAAAAAAAGGAAGATGCAGTGCTTCAGTGAAACTATTTAATACCATCAATGTGTGTGTACACACACACACACACACACACTCTGATAGTATCAAAAAGAAAGATGCAATACTCAATGAAGAAACTACTTAGTTATTCCTTAATATCGTTAGATCATAGTATATAACTCTGATGGCACCAAAGAGGAACATGCAATGCTTTAATAAAAAGATTGCTCAATTACGGCTTGATATTATTAGAGTATATGATATCAAGGATGAAGAAGCGATGGTTCAATAAAAAATACTACTCATTTACTCTTTGATATCATTAGAGTAAATATTCTCTTAATTGTTTCTTATTTATTTCTTAAAGAATGAGCTTTAATCATGTATGATAGCAATAGGTATCAATATACTAACAAAGTATCACAAAAGATTAAGTTTAGTCCTATATGATATCGCTAATGTATCAATGTACCAATGCAACATCACAAAGTGGTGATGATGATGTCATGCTATTGTCATTCGCGAAATAAGAAAAGAGAAAGTAGGGTAAGTGGGTAAATAATTTAGGTTAGGTTTATCTTTGATAAGTAGAGTTTACATAAATCACATAGTGTAAAGACTTAATTATCATTTTTTCTACCCTTTTTTAATTAACAGAAATTCCTTAAAAAACATGGCAATTCGGATACAATAATTCAGTAATTCGGATATATTAGTTCAGTTTTGGATACAAAAATTAGGATTTTTAAGTACCAACAGGTAACATTTAAAATATGATACATTGAACACAAAGATAATTTAAGAATCAAAATTAATGTATCGGATGGAAAGAAGGAATTTTTGAAAATTTTGAGAATAGGTGGAAATAATGAAAAATAAATTAGTGTAATTAATTAATTTTTTCTAGTTTCACAATTGGATTTATTTTATATAGTTTTCCAAAAAAAAAAAGGAGGGGGGGGGGGATAAATGATATTCCCATCATTTCATTTTATGTGACACCCTTTGATTTGGTACGGTGTTTAAGAAAAAAAAGACTTTTAAAACTTGTGGTCTAAAATCATTCTTAGATATTTGTGTAGCTAAGAATCATTTCATTAAGAAAAGTGAAATTTAAAGGTAAATGTTTCCAATTAAAGTAAGGTGACGTTATTTTCGGGATAAATCAAAAAGGAAGATGTCACATAAAATGAGACAAAAGAATTGATTGAGTTATTTTGAATAAGTAAATTTAATTTAATGAATATTTTATTTAATTTTTTCTTGTAAGTTGTGTTTATAATTGCTCAGCCCGTTTGGTCATAGAAAATTGTGAAATTTGTAGATCTTATTTTTCAAGTGAAAATAATATTTAAAAGTTAGATATTAAAATTGTTTTTCCAATTTTATTGAATACTTACCCCCAATCTGCCCCTGCCATTTTGTCCCATTCTCATCAAATTAACAATGTCATAAGGGAAGCTAAAAATTTCAACAAAATATTATTCTTATCAAATACCTTACCCATTACACCACTAGGGTTGGAATCGTTCGGTAAGATGTATTAGGTAAGATAAATAAGAACAATATTAAATTTTTACATAATATTTTATTATGAATTTAAGTCTGATAATTAATTATATTAATATTTATTTATTATTTTTATATATCATAAACTATGATTATTTTTATTCTAATGCATTTTATTTAGTATTATTTTATTTTAATGTATCTTATATATTTGATACAGTAAAATAAACAATTGATAAAATAAATAAATGCTATTTATATTCTAACTTATTTTTGTATGCACGTCATTATTAATTATAGATGAAGGTTTTTTGAAATCACATAAATTCTAAGACATAATAAATTAGAATAACAAGTCAATAAAAATTAATACTCATAAGAATTATAAGGAAAATTATAGTCGCATCTTATCATAATAATTAATGTGATCACTAAAGGATGTGATATAGTAGATGAGACTACTCATTGCTTAACCAAAGGTCGCGAGTTCGAACTTTGAATATCAAATAGTTCTTAGTAGGGAGTGTTTTCCTCCAAATAAGGTCCTACACGGCACGAATTCGGATATAATCGAACTTCCATGTGGATACCGAATATTGGGTAAAAAATAAAATAAAATTTTAAAAATATTAATGTGACAAGGCATTAAATGCCCGTAATACTCAATGAAGAAACTACTTAGTTATTCCTTAATATCGTTAGATCATAGTATATAACTCTGATGGCACCAAAGAGGTTAACAACATCCGTAACGATCGAGGGATATGCCGCACAATTTATTTTTTTATGCATATGACAGAACATTTTAGGTGTGATTTTAAACGAAAGAAATTAATCAAACCCCTTTCATCAATGTAACTCTGTTTTGTCAATTTTTTTTATTTTCCTGCTTTTTCAAGTTAAAGATTTATTAGAAATTATTTTTCTATGTCGTAAAGATAGAAGTGAAATTTATGTATATTTTATTTTTTATATATATTTTACTTGTGAAATGTAGGTATGTTATTATTGTTTATCACTTAATTGATTCAAATATATTTGTAATAAAATTTTAATATTATCAAGATGCTTATTAAAAAGTTTTTAAAAAATTGATAGTTCATCAATTTTATTCATTTATTATCATCATCATCCCTTATCATTATCGATTAGCGACATTATCATCATATTACAATCAATAATTATCGTAACAACTCCTGATTGCTAAAGATAATTGTCACATTATGAGTCAACGTCAAAAATCATAATCATTCTTCATCGTCATTAACTATCATCAAAACTATAAATTATGAACCGCTTTCTCCGCTTAAATTTATTTATCTAATTTTTGTTTTAGTTTATTTTTAAAAAGTATTTTTCTTTTTAGTATTTTTTTAATTTTATTTTTTCGCAATAACATTTTTTAAGATCACAATATATTCAAAGTATGTTTTTTGTTTAAAAACTGCATTATCTAAAAAAAAAGTTTTTACTTCCTTCGTCTATTTTTACTTGTCCTTGATTATTTTGGCTCAAAAATTAAGAAATAGTAAATAGTATAGGTAATTTTATCAAATTAACCTTTAAATATAATAAATATAATGTCTTAAAAACTATAATTGATATGATTATAATTAATTATAAAGGTAAATTAATAATTAACTATAAATGAACCAATGGAGTAAAATGACTTTTCTAAATTGATGTAAACTCAAAGTCTGACAAAAATAATTAATATGGTAAATTAATAATTAACTATAAATGAACCAATGGAGTAAAATGACTTTTCTAAATTGATGTAAACTCAAAGTCTGACAAAAATAATTAATATGGTAAATTAATAATTAACTATAAATGAACCAATGGAGTAAAATGACTTTTCTAAATTGATGTAAACTCAAAGTCTGACAAAAATAATTAATATGGTAAATTAATAATTAACTATAAATGAACCAATGGAGTAAAATGACTTTTCTAAATTGATGTAAACTCAAAGTCTGACAACAATAACTAATATGGGACCAATAGTATGGAGTTTACTGAAATCGATAAGTATTACGGAAGCAGGAATTTAAGGCGAGGAGTGTGAACATGGGGCTATAAGAATATTTCTTGATTTTTTTTTTCAAATTGACAATATTTATTTATTTATTTTATAACAATCGTCAAAATATAAATAAAATAATGTTGGATAACAATTTTGAAAACTCAAATCATTAATTGTGGACATTATTGAGTTGGCGTAGATGGATGGATAGAATTTTTAACAAAGAAATGGACTCGAATTGAGTGAACCTCCTACACTAGGTGAACTCTGCACCTAATCTCTTGTACGCGCTTTTACTTTTTATTATTTTTGAAGTTAATTTAATTAAATTTTAAAGTTAAATTAAAGTAGTTAAATTTAATATTTAAAATCTAAAATTTAGATGATTGAAAACTATACGAAAAATGTTATAAGTTGCAACACTTCTCTTATTAATATGATGAAAAATATATTTTGAAAAACATTTGTCAAAGTTTATATAGTTTGACCTTGATAAATGAAACAGTGACAAATAAAAATAAATGGACAAAGTAATAATTAATCATTATTACCATGGCAACTCCCAATCACTAATGATAATTATCATCATTAGTTATTTTTAAAAATTGTATTACATCTATCTCATTTTATGTGTACCATTTTCTTTTTGGTCCATTCAAAAAAAAATATCACCTTACTTGGAAATAATTTTAAAATTTTCATTTTACCTTAAATGAAATGATTCTTAACCATACAAATATCTAAGAATGATTTTAGACCACAAGTTTTAAAAGTTTTCTTTTTTTTTTAAATATCGTATCAAGTCAAAGGGTGCCACATAAAAGGATGGTTGTTGAGCCCACCCTTGAATTGACGTCACAAATAAAATATATTCAGGCTTAAAACCACGAATGATAATTCTTCTCATTCGTGCTTCAGAGATAGCCTCCTTCGGATTCAACAAAGATATCTCAGAACATAAGTTTTTAATCTTCAAAAAGTACTCAACGATAGAGAGATGACCTTGATTTGTGTTAGCCAATTCATTATCCAAAATTTGTAGCCGAGCTTCATTCTTCTTGTTGAACAAATGATCGAGAGTCTTCCTTATTTCATAAGCTGATTTACACCTTATAATATGATCAAATAAGCTGAAGGATATTGACCTCTTAAGGATGCACTCTGCCTTTGTATTATTCTGCTTCCACTTCTTGTATTTACTGCTATTCTCCGGTCCGTCATTAGGAGGACTTGTGTTACTTTCATTAACAACATCCCACAAATCCTCAGCCACAAAGTATGACTCCATACATGTCTTTCATACCTTATAATTGGACTGATTCAGCAGCTCCATCCCCAGTCCATTAACACGATCACTAATGAATTTGGACAATCCAGTTGAATCAACCATTAACTCAATCTTGAAATAAACCCACAAGCCAACATATGGCTATGACTCTGATACCATATAGAGAAATATAGTAGAAGAAAAGTGTTATCGAGAGACCTTCTGCTAGCCCAAGATCGTTAATTAAGATCGAAAGATTCAACTAAAGAAATAGAAGCTAGAAAGAAGAAGAAATATTTTGGAAAGGATAGCTTTGTAATATAAGAAGACTCTTTGTTTTGATTTTGGTTTTGCTTGATTTTAGTTAATTACAAATGAATATGAACATCCCTATTTATATTTATGGAGGGATGGTTCTAAATATTATCCTAGATATTCTACCGAGAAATATCTAGATACTATTTTTTAAATATCTAATAACATCTAGATCTTTCTATAATCTATTATAGTTTTCCTCCTAAAATATTTATAAGAAAAATCTAATAATTTTATCTACTACTCTAGAATATCTAGATATTTCTACAAGATATTTACCTAAGTTTCTATATTAGAAAAATCTATCATCTTCCAAAAAAAATATACTTTAACATTTTTCGGTATAAGCCATAACTTATCCATTAGTAGAGTAATATATAAATGGTGAAAATAAAAAGTTGAGCAATGATTACCTAGTACCAAATGAATCTTTAATGGTTTATTACCTAGTACCAAATGAATCTTTAATGGTTTATTACCTAGTACCAAATGAATCTTTAATGGTTTGACATTCCTAAAGTTTGTACTCTCGTATTAAAGCAGAGAGCAAACTGAAGCAGAAAAAACTGTGGAAATGAGAATGGGCAGAGAAACACAAACTGGAAGAAAGGGTGGTTTTAGAACCATGCCTTTCATTATTGGTACAATTTTTCTTTTCCTCTTTTTTCTTAAAATTGTTTGCACGCATTATGAACTAATTATTTCAATTTCATTTTGTTATTTTACAGTGAATGAATCATTCGAAAGGTTAGCAAGTTATGGCTTACAATTGAACATGATAATCTACTTGATGACATATTATCACATGAGTTCTGCAACTGGAACCAGCATTCTTGGAATATGGAATGCATTCTCAAATGGATTGGCTCTTGTTGGGGCAGTTGTTGCTGATTCTTACTGTGGTCGATTTACGGCTGTTGCGTTTGGATCCATCTCCACTTTTATTGTGAGTTGTGCTGTTTCAAGGACATACTTTTCTTTCTGATTTTAGAGCACAAATTTCTGTATTGATGCAAAGATTAACCTTCTTCTTCGACAGGGAATGATTATTCTATGGCTAACAGCCATGATTCCACAGCTCACGTCTTTACCCTGCTCTCAGTCTCAACATGCTTGTAATGGACCAACAGCATTCCAACTTGCTGTTCTATTTTCATCTTTTGCGTTGTCCGTCTTAATCTTCCTAATCGGTTCTCCTCTTTATATCAAAGTGAAAGCTATGGTTTCAGAGAACTTGGTCATTGGATTGCTTCAAGCAGCTGTAGCAGCTTTTAGGAAAAGAAATGCCCGTCTTCCATTGACTGATTGTCATGACTACTATCATTGGCCACTTGAATTAGAGGTCTTGACGCCTTCAAAGTACTTGAGGTCAGTGCCTCCATCTTTTCACCAATTGTCAATATTACTCGAATCCTATGTATGGGGTTTTGATGACAGGATGAAAAGTGAAGGGAATGTATAAAGTCTCTTTTGCTTTGGTTAAAACGTTTGTTCCACATAGGAAAGAAAGAAGGAAAGAGAAGTGTATATATTAAATTACACCTACTTTAGGTGCTAAAAGGGTTGAGGGGGAAAGAACCCCTCGCGCCGTCGTCGTCGCTCGGCTTCGACTTCGGCTCCTTAAGGACACACTGTGCATTCAGTGGGCTCGATTTCTGTTCTTACATAATTTTCAGACACTGTTCTTATTTTTTTTTTGGGGTAATACAGATTGATAACACTATGCACTTCTAAGTATGTTATGATATGGTGATCACGGATCTGTATTTATAATTTCTGGTCAGTGGTATGAAATAGTGCAGTTCATTGAAATAAGATTTTGTTGCATGTTATAGGTGCTTAAATAAAGCTTGCATGATTCAAGATCCTCAAAGAGATTTGAATCCTGATGGATCAGCTTCAAATCCATGGAGTCTCTCTAGTGTGGAACAAGTTGAATCACTGAAGGCTCTTATTAGAGCCCTTCCTATGTGGTCCTCCTGTTTCATGATCTTTGTGAACATGAATATACTTGCATTTTCCGTGCTTCAAATAAATACCATGGACAGACATATATCCCCTCATTTTGAAATACCAACAGCATCATTCAGTGTGTTCTTGATTATCGCTTTAACAATTTGGATTGCTCTCTACGACCGTGTATTGGTCCCTTTGCTATCAAAATATACTGGACAGCCAAGAGGGCTGAGTCCTGTCACCCGAATGGGGATTGGCTTAATAGCATCCTCTATTTCTATGGTATTGTCAGCAATAACAGAAAGCATAAGGCGACAGAGGGCAATAGAGGAAGGGCATGAGGACGACCCAAATGCTTTAGTGAACATGTCTGCTATGTGGTTCGTGCCACAGTATGCACTACTCGGAGTGGCTGAGGCTACCCATGGAGTTGGACAGACCGAGTTCTTCTATGCTCTATTACCCAAAAGCATGTCCAGCATCGCGTCATCTATATACACTGTTGGGATTGCTGTGGGGAGTTTGGTTGGAAGTATTCTTGTGCGTGGTGTGGATTGGCTTACATCAATGGGAGGTAAAACAAGCTGGCTTTCGAGCAACATTAACAGGGGTCACATGGATTACTATTTCTGGCTACTTACTTTTATGTCTTTGCTCAACTACTTATATTTTCTGGTGGTCTGCCAGTTATATAAACCTTGCAGTGATGGGAGCCGTAAGTTATTCCATGATGCAGAAGATAAAGAATGTGATTATAGTCTTTTACCCGATTCTTGATGAATATTGATGCAACTACTACTAATTAAGTTTAGCTAATATGTGTTTTATATGTTTAGACCCTCTACATGTACTTTTTTTTTCAAGTATCTTGTGATTTTCCTTAGACAAAAATGTCAACTTTTATTTTGTTAAATGAAGGATTAAGAAACTGTTATTACTGTTTTGGGCTATTCTTATTTCTATTTTTATTCCTTGGGCTATTTGGACATAAAAATTATGAAAATTTGAATTAAAAAATCTTTCTTTTAACTTTTAAAGTGAAAGATGATATCTAAAAGTTAGTGTTGTATTTGACCATGAATATAAATAAATTTATGAATGTGTGGATCTGCTTTCTGTTTTTTAAATTACTGAGAAAGCCCCATCGTTGTCTTACCCACTCTGCCTCTATCATGCCCCATCCTCATTAAATTAAGATTGACAATGAGTAAAATGAATTATTTCCTTGTGGATGGTATTGAGTTAACGTGGGGATTGTTGATATTCAATTTTTATCCTTCATAATATAAATTAATCATCGAGTTTTTAATCTTAATAATTCGAAATAATTAGCTTTTGAAAATGCAAAAATACTTTCTCAAATATTTTTTTTAATTGATTCAATTATTTTGGATTGTTAATATCAAAAGCTCTTTAATTAATTTGTATAATTCGTCGTGCAATTAAATTAGTCAGTCGAATTTGATTTGATTACGTTTAATTGGCTAAAATTGCAATTGAATGGCCAATTTTAAAAAGAACCAAAATCCACTCCACTTGAACCCATTTTAGGCTTCATTTCACACCAAGTGGCCCATTTTGTGTCTAATTTCGGACCAACCCAACCCCAAATTTCCAATACCCGACCCAGTCCAATTCTTCTTTCAATAATCCGCACATACATACATGCTACGCGTGGGGGCCACACGCCCCCAAATTCCTTTTTTCCTTCCCTTATTTCCCTCAAACGCGTTACACTCTCTCTCCCCGACATCCCTTCTTTCTCATCACCTTAACAAACCAGGCAAAGAAAACCAGCAAACCGAACCTAGAAATGCCAAACCAGAATATTCCCCTCAACGGTTCACACCCTTCTCCGTACACACGTCTCTCATCCCCTTTCTCCTCTTGTCTGTTCGTACTCAAACCGTTGGAGGGATTTGTAGAGGTGGTGCATGCTAAGCGATCGATAGCCCTTGATTCGGGATCAACGGTTAAAAGCTGTGACGCGTCTTAACTCTTGAGGATTTGAATTCGAATTTGAATTCCAAAACCCCTAGAAATTCGTGGGAAGAATCCCCAATTTACCCATTTGATTCCCCCCCCCCCCCCCCTTTT
>DF364961.1:2688-27561 GCA_000787875.1 Solanum virginianum | reverse complement strand
AAATAGGATTAGAATTCCAATCCTTCTCCAAAGAGGATTAGGATTTCAATCCTTCTCTAATTAGGAAACAGATTCAAGGCATAAATCTAATAGTTTACATTCTACAGTTTAATCTTCATAGTATTTGTGTGAAGAAATTCTAGTTGTTACATGCCACTTGGTCTATCAGCTTTAATTTTTATTGTAGAGACAAAGATGGCTTTTACACAGTATAGAGGGGGTAGATTACATATATTTGATTTCTAACTAGTGATTACGCTTTGATTGAGATGGCGTAAATTTGTAGAGTGCTCATTAAGTGTAACTATTTGATTGTTATAGTAATTCTTCTGACTCCGATACAACAGTTGTGACTGTATAAGCCTCTAATCAATAATTAAACAAACAAAACTCAGGAAAATATGCCAATGGAATCTTAATATAGAACAATCGTCCACTCACTTAGCCACATAAATATAGTGGATGAAAAAAGAATAAAGAGCTCAAATTCTAAGAGGAAAAAAAAAACTTTCAAACTCATCATATGTTTGTTCAACAACATACACAAATCCTCGTAAAAATTGGCACATAAATATTCAAACATTTGACAATGGAATGGCCATGTTTTGTCCTCTCCCACATTTGGTAAAGAAGAATCTCCCACTTGATAATGATCTTTTCATCATCATAGGACTTGCTACACAATATTGTACTAGTGAATTGTTTCTAATTCCACCCTTACTCATTTCTTCACCATTGTTTTCTTGTTTTGATGTTCCAACGCAATCTTCTACCGTTACACAATCATGAAATTCGTCTTGATCAATTCTCAGTACATCAGCTATTGATAAACGACGTTGAGATGCATAATCCATTGATACTGATCTCCTCCTAACTTCTTGATTCATATGGTTTTGGTTTGTCACATCATCTTCTTCTTCTTCATCTCGTGCTTCGTCCCCTCTACTGCCCATTTCTATATGGTGTTCCGGTTGGATTTGTGGAGTTGTTTCAATTTCTGGCGGAGCTTCCATGACCGGAGGAGGTAATGGAGGAGGCGAGGCATTTGGAAAAGTTATATGAGCACGACACAAGGGGCAATTGGAATGAGATTTAAACCATGTATCAATGCACATTACATGAAAAGCATGGCTACATTTAGGCAAAAGCCTAAGACTTTCATCTTCTTGAAATTCACTTAAACAAACAGAACAATCTGTTCCTTCAGTCAATAATCCATCACATTTCTTGTACTTGAACACTGTAATAGACTTAATCAATGCTTCATCTAAACCACCAGGAGTAACATTCCATGCCTCGTGATTTGAAGGATCATGATCCTCCTCTTCTAATTCTGACTCTTCTTGATGATTTTCCCTTCTTGAATTCCCACAATACTTTGATATTATGGCATAGTAGCTAACTAATAGGAAAGCACTAGCAAGAATACCGATGATCGCGATAACTAGAGGAGAGAAATTAGGACTAGAATCATCATCATCATCAGGGAAGTCAAATTGAGGAGGTGGGGGGAAAATAATGTAACACCATTGTGGGCAGTAATAACTGCAGAATCCTTGAGAACAATCCCTAGTGCTCATATAGGGTACCAAAGTTTTTGGATTACTTACTTGAACCAATTTTTCCTCGTCCCAAAGACTCTTACTATACATGGGACTCAACAAAAATGAAAAATAGTGTGGCCTAAATCATAGATCACTCTCCCATCTCAAGCAATATGAACAAAATAGGGGATAAAAACAGAGGAAAAAACAGAGGAATGAGAAGAATTGACCTATGACCACTGTGGTTATATCATAAGAAATAAAGAAGGAAAACTCTTACTCCCTTCCCTTCGTCTCATCCTTTGATTTGACACAGTGTTAAAAAAAATTATTAAAAGTTATAATCTAAAATTATTTTTAAGTATTTGTGTGACTGAGAATCATTACATTAAGAATAAAAAAAAATTTTAAATTAATTTGTTTATAGTTAAAATAAGAAAACATTCTTTTTGAGTCGGATAAAAAAAAATAATATCACTTAAAATAATGCCTAGAGTAGTTTTTTTTTTCTGTTTGTTGTGGATTCTGCTTTCCTTTTGCTTTGCTTTTTCTTTGTTTTTCTCTTTTATTTTCTTTAATTTGCTTTATTGGAGATGGTGGTATTTTGACTAACATGGTGATGTTGGTTGGGCATTCATCAAAGTAATCAATGCTTTATGATGGGTTCAACCCACTTGCTACTAAAGTGAATTAATAGTATAGATTACATGTAGCTCTTTGCCTTTTCTATAAAAGAAACTTATATTTGACATTACTGAGTTTTTAAATATCTTCACTCCTAAGTAAATCCAATAGAAACTTGTTCAATACTAGCCATTGAGTTGAATGTACAATTTATCAGTTTTCAATTATTGTTACATCAACTTAGGCCTAGTTTGTTTTTGTTAAAGTTGAGATATTTCAATATGAATTATTAAGATATTATTAATCTAAATAATGAATAATTAAGATTGTTTATGAGTGAAGTGTTAAAAGTACACTCAAATTATCTTTTTTTTTAGAAAAAAAATTATATCTAAACTATTAGGAGTAAAAAATAAAAATTATTAGGAATATGAATTTCATATTTGAACTATCACCAATTAGTTTGAAAAATACGTTTCTCGCTTTTACTATGCTCTTTGATAGTGTATGTATTATATTCTCTCTTTTATTTAAAAAAAACGATCACATGACACTCCACATGAACAAAATATTTTATATTGACAAAAATTAAATAAATTAATAATATGAGGTAAAAGTTAAAGATTAAAATATCATTATCGCAAAAGAAACATTATTTTTTAAAAATATTTTTCTTATCCCACGCTACCATCTCCTCCCACTATACCCCCACCCCAAAATTTTTATTTGTCTTTTTTAATTTTTTAAACTTCTTTTGTAAAAGTTTTTGAAAGAAATTCTCACTAATCCCCCCTAACCCCTGGCCTTCAAAAAATTCTTTTAGATGTCATTTTTGAAAAATTAAAAATTATACACTATCCTACTTAACCCATCATTTTTTTTTTCTCGTGTTATGCTATATAAATATATTTTTAGGAAAATATTTTCTACATGCCACAAGATTCTTTTTAAAATAAAATTGTCATCTCAATTGTATTCGGTATGCAAGTAGGAAAAAATATTTTTCGAAAAATAATATGTATATAGCTAATATAAAATGAGAAAAATAAAAATAAAAGAAAATGTAAATAATTAGATAATTATTTATACTATTTAATATATATAAACAATATATTTAGAATATAAAATAAAATAGAAAATAATCAGCCACTCATAATCCGTAAATTAAAAATTCTGATTCCTCCTTTCTCTGCCCTAAAACTGTAAAATCTGTAAATTTTAGTCTTGGAAATGGGAATGGGAATCTCCTTAAAGCCACTAGATAAGGAAGTATATATTCTTGCTTTGGTTGTTAATACAGTAACTTTAATATTATATGGGTATCTTTATATAAATATTTTGTCATATTATATTGGTACTTATTAAATTAAATAGAATTAATTATTTTTTTATTTTATTTCATTATTAATTAGTATATTAATAATTTTTTTAACTCAATTTAATATATATTAATATAAATAAAAAATAAAATAATAAATATTAATAATGCATTAATAATTTTTTAATAATCATGTAAAATGAAAATTATCTATGGAACAGAGGAAGTATCTGCTGAATTTAATGCTACTTTCTTTGTGTATTCTTTTAAAGCTTTATTTTATTTGGGTGGGCAGAAAGAGTGGACGAATGGACCATAAAAGGGACAACAAAAACTGAATTAGGAATCATATTAGACATTGTAATGGAATTTTAATCCTACAAGTCAATCATGTTGGTGAAAGAATCTAACAACAGTCAATAATTGGCTTTTCAAAGTGTAAAACCCCAGAGATTCCTTATTCCCCGTACCCATATTCAGTGGCAGAGTCAGAATTTTAATTAATGATATTCAAAATCTGAAGAACTAAACATATAAACTAATTGAAGGAGGTTTGATATCTATTATATATACATAAAAAATTATTTTAATCATACTTAAATAATATAATTTTTCTCCGAAAGAGGTTCGGATTGATAATATGTTGGCTCCATCGGCAAGATGCCGCCGAGTTAAGGGTCCCGCGGGAAAACTCGCTAAGTCTCGTGCCCGACAAAGACGCCGAAATCCAATGGATCCTTGGCCACACCTTTTTTTCCATCCATTTATCATGTGTTTCATAAATCGTACTAGCAAAAAGTTTAGGGAGAAGTACTAAAAACATCTTGAAATTTGACATAAATTATTAATTTTATTTTTAAATTATTAAAGCCAGATTGGCTCCACTAATATCAGCAAGACCCGTAAATTGGGAATAATCAAAATCAGCTGACCCAAAGATATGCCAGATGAAAAATTCATATTATCAAAATCTTCACCATTTATGACCTTCACCATTTATGAATTCAACCTAATAATTACCACATTATACTAACCTATTCTTTGATGAGCATGGGGACTTTAATAAAAAGTTCAGAGGAATGTTCAAAACACCCGAAAGTTGTTGAGAATCTAGGGGTGTATTTCACTCGTGTTGCAAGATAAGAGCTTTATTTAAATGATAATTTGTGCTAAGTGTTGGGTATGCAAACTCCTCCCACATTGGCGGAAGAGAGGAAAATGAACTTATTTAAATAGGTTCAACTTTACCCATTAGTATGAGACCTTTTAGAAGGTACTAAAAACAAATGGATGGGAAAAAACAAGGTGTTTCAAGTGACTTGTATCAAGTGTTTCAAAACAAATAGCTGGGAAAAAACAAGGTGTTTCAAGTGACTAGTATCAAGTGTTTTGTAAATTCAAAAGGCCTCATACTAATGGGTTGGGTTGAACCTATTTAAATAGGTTCATTTTCCTCTCTTCCACTAATGTGGGAGGAGTTTGCATACCCAACAAACCTCCCCTCAACCTCTGACCACACACAATCTTGTGACCTCCCCTTTGGCGATTGTACCGCCGCAACAACCCGTGGGATATGCCACCTGTTTTTATTGTCGGGAAGACTTTCGACACAAGGCATTACCACATACCTCCACATCGCTAGGTTACACCATCTGATCTGCCAAATCATCTTGCACCGTCGTTATCACTCAACGGGACACGTCGCCTGTACCATCACTTGACAGGAAGACTTTCGATACAAGGCACCCTTGCAAATCTTTTGATCATGTTGTCATACTGAGAACTCTGCATGCGTCGATCCATCACTCCTGCCCTCCGAACCTGTGTTCTAATACCACTTGTAGGGACCGCACGTACCTTCAACCCTTAGTATGAGGCTTTTAGGGAGGTACTCAAAAACAAATTCGGGAGTGTTTGACCCAAAGCGGACAATATTATACTAATGCGGGGTTATGGTAAAGGTACGTGCGGTCCCTACACTAAGTTTAAGAGTGATTCCTATACTCATCTCAATTTTTTTTCTATTTCTCTGGTTCATAAATAAAAATAAAATATTATCTAAAAAATATTTATACATACAATAACATATCCATTGAAATCTCACGGTTTGGGTAGATAAAGTATACACAAACCTTATTACTATCTTATAGAAAAGCTATTTTCCAAACGCCCTTGGCTCAAATATATTAGCTCCAAGTAAAAAAGAAAATAATAAATATTAAATAACGGCTAAAAATATTTATATATAATATAAATTAATATTATAAAGATAAGATAACCTGGGGTGGGGATGCTTGACGTGGTATTACATGACAAGAAATGGGAGTCCGACGGAATTACGGTGCAGAGGTGAAGATGGTGGTGCGATATTAATATATTCTATTTAACAATAATAATAAATATGAATATTTTTATAATCAACATTTTATATAAAAATTGTTAAAGCCTTTAGCAGCTCTAAATATCTTAAAATTAACTTAATCGTCATAAGAAAAATCAATTACTACTAAATGTGTTTTGGTTGTAATGCTTAGACACAATTCTCAATTAACAAAATCAAAATGAGAAAATGTAACAGTATAATTATTTGGCTATTGGGCAAACCAAGTAGAGGGTGGGGACTGGGATACAGGGGTAGGATGGGTGAAGTGTTGAGGGTGGGAACAAGACTAAAAACGTGAAATGAATGAAATTTACTTTTTCTAACATCAATTATTATTTTTCTAAAACAATATATTTTTATCAAATACAAGAAAATTAGAAAATATTTTTTCCTGGAAAACGTTTGCTCCTGTACCAAACACTCAGATAATTTCTTTTCCATTCATAGGTCTGCATCAACCATTGTTTTTATTTTCCTGCTTTCATTTCCAAGGTATGCTTGGACCAGAGGGTCAAAAGTATATACTTTTTCGATATTTTCTTAGCTCATCTTAAAAAGAAAATTATCTAATTATAATTAAAAATTATTTAATTTTTAAATTTTTTTAATTTATAATCATACAAATATCTAAAAATTATCTTAAATTATAAATTTTTAAAATATCATACTAAATCAAATGATATCACATAAAATGATATTGAAACAGTAATATTTTCCTTAGCTTTTACTTTAAGAGTTCTTACTAATAGAAGATGAGAATATTCCATCAAAGTTACCAGTACTGAAAAAATTCTAGTGTGTCATAACAGAGTCAACTTTGCACTGAAAATTGATAAATGTCAAGGAATAAATTGAGTGCTTATTTATCCTTTTCTTGCATGCCTTGTACATATTGTCTATATAGTACTCCCTTCGTCTCATATTATTTAAATTTTTAAAATTTTTTTAAAGTTTAAAATATTTGAAAAGTTCATTGTAAATGTTTTATATTTACTCTTTTATTTATTTAACTTTTATATTTTCTAGGATATAAATTACACTATATATTTATGATTTTACAAAGGACAATAATAAAAAATATAGTGTAAATTTTATTTTTAAATATTTTTTTAATATATATATATATTACTTCACAAATTCAATTATTTTGAGATATACCATGAGGAAAACATGTGGGCCTTTTTATAATCATCCATTTAACAGCACTGTCCTCTTCTTTTGTATTTTTTTTAAATTTTTGGTAGGTGTGCGATGCTCTCATAGTTTTTCCATATGAAAATTTTACCCCACACACTAGTTCAAAGTGGCACATTTAAAAGAATAATTTTATTTTTATTTTTTACTCTAATTATTTATCAACTAAATATAAAAGCCCGACAAAGTTCAGCCTACTATATTATTTTATTCATTTTTATTTCCGTGACACAAGTAGAATTAGGAGAATTATCTTTAACTTTTAAATATTTTTTAATAGATTAACGGTCGTACCTTAATGATCTCTAACCATATTGATGTTCATGAGTTCTAGCCTTTTTGGTAGACAATGATCTAAGGGGGCTAGCATTGCAAAGATACATACTCAAAAGTGATACGCGCACATAATTAAAAAAAACAGTTAGACGATGTCTTTCTTTGTTTTGTTCTTTCCTCGGCAAGCTTGGGAGTATCCTGATGTAAGCTCCGCCTGGGTGTGATTTTGAAATTTATGTAAATGTTTTATCTTCAAAGGTAGTTGCTGACTTAAGGTATCCTCTGATCCGAGGAAGAGCTAGAATTTCAATTATTAATTGTTTTTACATTTTTAACGTACTTCTCAAATAACTTTGTGGCACATGTGATATTCTGAGATTTAATTAATTTTATGATATATTTTTATAAATTTTTAAGTTATTAATTATTGTGGTTTATGTGAAATTTCTAGAGTCAATTGATTTTTAATATATATTTTAAAAATATTCGTCATTAGATTTATTGTGCTTTTTGTTTATGCAATTTTCAAATAATATATGTTACTCCCTATTAGGGGTAAACAAAAGCAAATAGAAAATTGAACCAAATCGCAAACCAAGTCAACTCGAGAGAAAAAAATCCGACTAATGGTTTAGTTTGACTTGGTTTGGTATTGGGGAAAAAAAGTCGACTAATGGTTTAGTTTGACTTGGTTTGATTTTAACTTTAAAAAATCAATTCGAGACTAAGTCAACTCGATATTATTTTATATATATATATTATTTAAATTATTGATTATTGTTATACAATATTATTTATTTAATAATTTTTAAATATATTGTATACTAATAAGGAAGTAAGGCAAATAAATTAAAACAAAGAAACTAAATATAAATAGAGAAAATTGTAGGAGAAAGGTAAATTGCCCAATTAGCTGATCGTAAGCTTCTCTATTCAATCTTCTATTTATGTGATGTGAGTGACACTTCAAGATTTAATCAAATTTTTAATATGTGTTTTAATTATTTTAAGTTATTAACTATTTTGATTTATAGTACTATTTTTTCATAATTTCAACACATAATATACCAAAAATAAATAAATAAAAAACTATTAAATATTGTATTTGATAGCACTTTTTTTTTGTAATTTTTAAATACAAATTTTATACTTTCAAAGTTTTCGTGTGGTGGGTTTTGTCCCGGAAGAGCAACAAGCCAAACATCGTATCCTTCGGAGGGACCATATCATGTCAAATTCATAACTAACTTGTTGACCATCTATCTGCCCTAAAAAGAAAAATAAGCAAAGATACATTAAATATAAAATAGAGAAAATTGAGGAAAAAGGCAAATCGGCCAATTGATCGACTAATGCGAAGCTCCTCAAATTCTCTCTTTTATATTATAGTACTATAATCACTATTTTTTATATTATATTTATCAATTAAATTTAATATTATTACTTCATAAAATATGTGTGCGTCCTATTTTTTTTTTACTTTACTGAATATATTATTATTGTTACAATTATTCAAATTATATGATGTTATCTAAAAAAAAAACAATTAAAATAGCTACAAACTTACACTTCAGACCCCAATCGACCAATCCTCGTTGGCTAAACAGCCCTCTAAGTATTAATAGTAATATGGATTTCTTTTCCTTTTATTTTAATGTAAAAATCAGTAGATGTTGATGCACTTTATCCCATGATGCCAATAAAACCCCTCAATTTCTATATAAAAAGTGGTGGAGGTAAACTTAGTCGGATTTTCGAACATAGGTATCCGTGAAAAATTAGTCCTTCCAGGAACTAAAGGATAGTCAAGCTTCAAACATGCATGTTATATAAGTTTAATCTGATTTTGTGATATGTAATTTCAAAAATTTCATGTAGTTGTATGTAATGTGTATCGGTGGAAATTGTGCATGCCTTCGTATTCTTAAGGGTCGATAATTTTTATTCTCCTGAGATGTGTTCATTCGAATAATGTGATCAGCGAAAATCTTTGTAGTAAATTCTAGCTTGTTGAAGATTGTGCTTCTAAATATTTTTTTTCAGTTTCTCATTCAATGTTCGACACTTGTTTTAATATTCCAATTCATCCAGATTCGTGCCAATAAGACCTATTTAAAGAGGATGTATATGCTTCTTTATTTTCTCACATATTCTGAAATTAAACCCAAAACCTTTACGCAAAGGTGGAGGAAACTTATTCATTCCACCCTAATTCAGAATTGGTGTGCTTCTCATTATTATTATTGTTGTCGAAATACTTTTGGAGTATCCTACATTTTCGTGAATTGTCGAGGCAAAATTAGTTTTTTGATAGAAAAGGAGGTCCCCTACAATTTGGTGTTATTGTCCTTTTTCAACATTAACATGTCTACTACTGAGTACTAACTACTCTATATTCATTATATGATATGATTCTGAGTCATACAACTTCTCTTGGGCTAATCTCCAGTCATGGCCCCCACTCTATTAGATACTTCTATTTGTTTGGAATCTGCTTTCTCTTGGGCTTAACCCAATTAAATGGGCCTCAAATTCGCTTGTCTTTACTGTTTAGATGTTTACTATGAAGCCAGGCAACCACTTTGTTTCTCAACTAGGCACATATAGCATACCGCTTATATATCAAAAGACTCGAAATATCGAGAGGATTTCGTAGCTAAATTTTTGGAACTGTTTAGAGGAGATTTTGCGTTGATCGAGATTGTATAGTTAATGTACACTTCATGTATAGTCAGTGTACGCTTTATATATAGTTAAGCGATAATTCAACTTTTTGAGTGTACCATAACGTGCGGTCAACAATTAGCTCATGTATACGTATGCAATATTATATAATTAGTGGATACTTTCTATGATTTTTGACAAGTTATAATGTATACTCAGTATATACTTGCTATGACTTTGGGTTGTTTTTTATGTGAATAAAATATGACTGTATTTTTTGTAAACTTATTATTTTATTGTATATATTTAAAACTAGTTCTGTTATTATTTCTTTTGATCATCCGGTCTTCGGATCTCAACTAATTTTGGTTCGCATTATATCAAGGAGGAAAGTTCACTTTTAGGGGTTTTTTTTTCTTTTTTTTTTCATTAGCACAACTTGAACTAGCTATAGGTTATTAAAGTTACTAGATTAAAAATTTAAATACTCCCAATAGATGAAGATAATTTATAGAGCATAGAATCTAACACCCCATAGGCAAGTGGTCGATCTCCCATGCAGTGGTCCATCATATTGAACATAAAGGGACGTGACAAGCTTTCCTACCTGTTAGAACTATAACTAGAGACTTTGAACCGACATATCAAAACATCAATTTTTTTTTCACTTTAGCTAGAAGATGACTTGCAAAATTGGTTTCTAGCTAGTAGGTGCATAGAAAGTGCAATGTTTGGTTATTTTCATTAGAAAAGAAGTCATGCAATTCAAGGCATTATCCATGTATCTTTTTCCGGACAAGATGCGAAAATTGAGATTAAGATAATTTGGATACATGCGAAGAAGATGCACGAATACTCCAGTAAAGGTATGAGAGGTTGGCTATAGATGGTACATTCAAGAAAGGTAAAGATAAATCGAAGAAGGATGGGAGAGAAGTGATTAATCAGACATGACATGATGTAGCTTCAACTTATCGAGGACTGGATCTTAGATCAATCAGAGGTTATAGAGGATATATATTAGGATAGGAGATTAATAATTAGTTGTCCTGTCATTTTCTCTATACTATTAGTAGTATTACTCTTGCAGTGTCTTTGTCCTTTGGATTTGGACGTACACTATTTGTGATTTTTTTTATACTTTGATCATTGACGTTGTAGCTTGTTAGACTATTGTTGAAAATGATTTATCGTGTTGTCTGTAGTAGTTTGTCATGACTCTCTTTGGATTGCTTCTTCGGGGCTAGCAATAGTCTCCGAGTGCCAGTCATGTCTTTTATCGTGTTGTCTGTAGTAGTTTGTCATGACTCTCTTTGGATTGCTTCTTCTAAGGTAGTGTTAAGGTTATGGTAAGGTTTGCGTACATTCGGTTAGGACCAAAATAATCAAATGTCATGCGGAAGCTTGCAAAGCAAACCTTGAAAGACCATGCATAAGAAGACTGTGACACCTCGTGAAATTTCTAAAATGCCCCTAAACTTGGTCATACGCACAACGTATCTTCCCAAGCTCTGATGAAAAATCTGAGATCGAATTTGTGATCCGTGCAAAAAACTGAGTTGGAAAATGGTCTCGACTCGGCTTTAACGCGGAAAATCATGAATTAATTTTTCCAAAGTGAGCTTAAAATAGTGAGGGCAATTTCGTCTTTTCTGGTATAATTTTATATCTCCATGTCAATTTTTGAAGTATATTTCATACGAAAGAGGATTTTAAGACCCAAAAATATTCTAAGTCTTATTTCTATGCTAAGCCAGAGAAAAGAAGAGGAGAGGAAAGTGAGGGTTTCAGAGGAGAATTCAAAGTTCTACACCGATTCTTCGTTCCCAGGTATATAAAGGCTACCCAAAAACATGGGATTGACCTCCCATGTGCCAAAATATAGTTAGGATGACAGAATTTATGAGTAGAATCTTTATTTAGGAGTTCTTGAAAGTTTCTTGAAAAATTCCTCCAAATTCTTGAATAACTATCTTAATTCTTGTACACTATCTTAAATGCCTATTTTCAATTTCTTAAACTATAATTATGTCATGAAGTGATGATCACCATGCTTACTTTAACTGTATATTTTCATTACTATGTGATTGTGATTGGATCCTTAAAATTTCCTTCCTATAATGACTTGAATAATGAACTTAGGGGATGTCTAGAGCTTTGAATGTCTGAGAATGATGTTTGGCTGAGTCTGAGCCCTGAATTGAGTATGTGGATAACTGTGATAGCTGAAATTATTGTTGATAGAGTTGAATAGGAAAAAGAACCCCCTTAGATTGGATAGATAGTCTTACCCGTAGAGGTTGGGTGGTGAGAGTTCATGATGGACTGATAGACTTATGAGCATATTGAGTCCTTGGAGGAGTATTAGCACCGAAATGGGTAAGACTGTGTCCCACTCGAACCCACTAACTACGTGGCTAGCGTAAGCAAGGATTGGATCGTGAAATAGATGTTTCCTTTATCCCAAAAGAGGACTCAACAAACTTTTGGATCCATTGACAGACTTGTCCTTTACCCCGACAAGGTACTGGACGGATGTGGCAATGACATCTTTTTGTTGTATCACTACCTGCTCATAGGTAGTAGTTGTTGGTTATAAAAACTCCCAGACTGGTTTCATGTTGATGGAACTCTGATGTGATATGAAGGTTTGATGTTTGATAGCTAGTGAGGTAATAGAGTCTTGTCTTTTATATCTGAGGTGAGGCTGAGTGATTGATGAGTGTCAATTATACTGTTTCCTTTTTCTTAGCCCATTTTACATATAGTACATTCCATGTACTAATACTCCTCTGGCGCTGTATCATTTTATGATACAGATTTGATAGACCAAGAACTTCAGCAGCCTGATTGTTGAGGTTCAGAGCTCTTCATTCCAGACAATGGTGGATCCTCCCCAACATTTGGAGGATATTTATTTTTATGATTGAATAGTCTTTTACTTAATAGTAGGTAGCCATGGCCTATCATGGTATTGCCTTAGACAATAATATAGAGGCTTCATTGACATAGATGTAGATGTTGATGTTGATGTCAAGGGTTCTTTTCCCTCATACTTCTTTTCTTTATATTGAGATTTTCGTTACCTATTCTATTTTCTTGTGAAAGACCGATGTTGACAGTATGATCCCACTGATAGGATAGCATTTATATTAATTATATCATTTTTTTCCACTGACAAAATTACTGAACGATAGCAAAGAGACTGAGTAGTCTTTTTGGGGGCTAGCAATAGTCTCCGAGTGCCAGTCATGTCTAGGATACCCTCCCGAGGCATGACAAACTTGGTATTCAAGCATAGAGTTCGAGTGTCCTACGGAGTCTATGAAGCCATGTCTCATAGAGTCTTGTTTATGAGTGTGTTGTGCACCACATTTCATAAGCATGAGACAATAGGACATTAAGAAGTGTTACCCTTCTTCTATGATCATAAATCGTGTTATGAAGCTAACTTGTGAAATTCTTCTCTTAACTCATGCGTTTTACGCTTATAAAAAATGTCGCCCAAGAGAACAGCCGCCCAAAGAAATGCCACAACTTCCGTCGCTGAGAACACCCAACCTGAGGTTTTGGTGCAGGCTGAGACAAGAAGATGGGGATGCCCCACTAGGACTGCTGAGGTCCATCAGGCGCCCCTGCTCAGCCCTTGCCAGCTCCCACTACTGAGGCGGAGTTCATAGGAGTTATCACCATGCTGACTCAGTTGGTGTCCTCCCAGGGAAATAACAAACTTCTCAGGCTCTTAGTTTTAGTTCACAGGAACCCTCAGCTGCAACTCGACTCAGGGACTTTTTGAGGATGAACCTGCCAGTGTATACATGGTTGAGGATGAAGGAGGACCCACAGAATTTCATTGATAAGATGTACAAAGTTCTGAGGGCTATACATGCGACCGAGATTGAGGGAATTGAGCTTGCGTCCTATCAACTGAAGGACGTGGTCAATGTGTGGTACACTCAGTGGGAGGGGAGTAGAGGGCAGGACGTGGAGCCTACAGCGTGGGATGAGTTTGAACCCGCCTTTCTTGATCACTTCTTTCCTCAAGAATTGAGTGAGGAGAAGGTGGATGAGTTCGTGAATCTGAAGCAGGGAGGGATGACTGTGATGGAGTACATCCTAAAGTTCACCAAACTGTCAAGGTATGCTCCGGAAATGGTGAAAGATATGAGGTGGAAGATGAGGAGATTTGTTTCTGGCCTGGCTAGACATGTGCAAAGAGAGTGTAAGGCTGCTTTGCTGATTCTTGGCATAGACATCTCCAGACTTGTGGTGTATGCCTAGCAGACGGAGGAAGATAAAAGGAGGGATAAAAAGGAGCACTTGAGCAGAAAGGTGAAGTCAGCGGGATATGAATCTAACCCGCAGAGATAAAACAGAGGTGACAAATCTTATTTCTAGAAGAGATCATCACATCCAGCACCATCTACAGCAAGTGCGCCCGCACAACTAACCAGGTATGATAAAAAATCTCAGGCTCATTAGAATTTTAGGACCCTAGGCACCCCATCTCAGGCTAGTGTGACTCAGGGTATACGGGGAAAGCCAGGTTGAGAAAAGTGTGGTAAGCTTCATCTAGGTGAGTGTCGTATTGGCAAGGATGTATGTTATGCTTATGGGTAGGCTAGTCATTTCAACTACGAGTACCCAAAAAGGAGGCGAGGTGAGGGAAATAATAGAGCTCAGTCTTCGACAGCCCTTCCAGCAGGTAATCAGCAGATGAGTGCTACTACTACGGGTACAGGATGCAGGACAAACCACCTTTATGCTATGGGTAACCGTCAGGAGCAGGAGGCTGCAACAGATGCTGTCATAGGTATGCTATGTGTCTTTGCTTATGATTGCTACGCCTTGATTGATCTAGGTGCCACCTTATCTTTGTAACTCCTTGTGTGGCTAAAAAGTTTGGTATTCTTCCTGAGTGTTTACTTGAGCCCTTTTCTGTCTCTATTCCTACTATTGAGTCTATCCTAGCTGAGAGGGTTTACCAGGATTGTGTGGTGTCGATTTATCATAGAGACACTTTAGCTAATTTGATAGAGTTGGAGATGGTTGATTTTGATATAATAATGGGCTTGGATTGGCTTCATGCTTATTATGCTTCTGTTGAGAGTCCCTCCTGATAGAGAGATTGACTTTGGGATTGATGTTCTTCCCGAGACGAAACCTATCTCAATTCCACCCTATAGAATGGCCCCCGCAGAGTTGATAGAATTGAAAGAGAAACTTAAAGACTTGTTAGAGAAAGGTTTCATAAGGCCTAGTGTCTCACCTTGGGGTGCTCATGGCCTATTTGTGCGTAAGAAAGATGGATCTTTGATGATGTGTATAGATTACTGACAATTGAACAAGGTTACCATAAAGAATAAGTATCTTCTTCCCAGGATAGATAATATCTTTGACCAGCTTCAGGGTGCTACTTGTTTCTCTAAGATAGATCTCAGATCGGGTTACCATCAGTTGAAGGTGAGGGAAAGTGAAATTCTTAAGACAACTTTTAGGACACGGTATGGCCATTTTGAGTTCTTGGTCATGTCCTTTGGGTCACCCATGAAGGGTGAGACAACTTTTAGGACACGGTATGGCCATTTTGAGTTCTTGGTCATGTCCTTTGGGTTGACAAATGCACCCGCAGCTTTAATGAACTTGATGAACAGGGTATTCAGACCATATCTTAACATGTTCGTGATCGTGTTTATTGATAACGTCCTGGTGTATTCGAGGAATGAGGAGGAGCATGCAAATCACCTTAGAGTGGTTTTGCAAACACTCAAAGATTATGAGTTGTATGCAAAATTCTCCAAGTGTGAGTTTTGGCTCAATTCAGTGGCTTTCTAAGGCCATATCATTTCGGGAAATGGCATTCAGGTGGATACCTAGAAGATTGAGGCGGTTATGAACTGGCCAAGACCAACTTCTCCAACATAAATAAGAAGTTTCTTGGATTTGGTCGGATACTACCGCAGATTTGTAGAGGGCTTCTCTTCTCCGTCAGCACCATTGACAAAGCTGACTTAAAAGAAAGCCAAGTTTTAGTGGTCTAAGGCATGTGAGAAGAGCTTTCAGAAGTTGAAGACTAGATTGACTACAACACCAGTGTTGATATTGCCAAACGGGAGGGGTAACTTTGTGATATATTATGGTGCATCCAGAGTCGAATTGGGGTGTGTCCTTATGCAGAGAGGGAATGTGATAGCGTATGCTTCCAGACAGCTTAAGATCCATAAGAAGAATTATTCGACTCATGATCTTGATTTGGCAGCAATGGTATTCGTACTCAAAATCTGGCATCACTATCATGTGGACGTGGTCACTTACCATAAGAGCTTGCAGTACGTGTTCAGTCAGAAAGAGCTCAACCTGCGACAGAGGAGGTAGATAGAGTTGCTCAAGGATTATGATATGAGCATCGTCTACCACCCAGGTAAGACTAACGTTATTGCTGATGCTCTTAGCAGAATGTCCATGGGTAGCACTGCCCGTGTGGAAGAGGGGAAGAGAGAATTAGCCAAGAAAATGCATAGATCGACTCGATTGGGAGTGCAGCTTGAGGAGAATAACGAAGGCGGGGTCAATGTTCAGAATGGTTCCGCTTCATCATTAGTGTCTGAGGTGAAGGAGAAATAAGACCAAAACCATGTCTTTCTCCAATTGAAAGAAGTGATTCACAAGAAAAAGGCGATGGTTTTCTCCAAAGGGGGAGATGGGGTATTAAGGTACTAAGGGAGATTATGTTTACTTGATGTTGATAGTGTTCGGGGGAGAACCATGGCTGAAGCTCATAGTACGAGGTATTCCATTCATCCTGGCTCTACCAAGATGTACCACGACTTGAGGGAAATCTATTGATGAAATGGGATGAAGAAAGGCATTGGGATGAAAAATGGGAGGTGATCAATGTGGACTTCATCACGGGTTTACCCCGATCCAGAAAGCAGCATGATTCAATTTGGGTGATCGTAGATAAGATGACTAAATCAGCCTACTTTTTGGCGGTGAAGACAACCTATACGACTAAAGAGTATGCCCAACTCCACATTCGAGAGATAGTGAGGTTGCATCGGGTTTCTTTGTCTATCATCTTAGATAGAGGAGCTTAATTCACCTCTCAATTTTGGAGATCATTCTATAAGGAATTGGGTATGAAGGTAAATTTGAGTATCGCTTTTCACCCTCAAACAGACGAGTAGGCAAAATGCACTATTCAGACTTTGAAGGATACATTGAAGGCATGTGTTATTGACTTCAAGGGAAATTGGGATGAACATTTACCATTGATTGAGTTCGCATATAATAATAACTATCATGCCTGCATTCATATGGCCCAGTATGAGGCATTGTACGAGAGGTGACGTAGGTCTCTGATTGGCTGGCTCGAGGTGGGTGACGCTGAGTTGATTGGGCCTGACCTCGTACACCAGTTCATGAAGAAGGGGAAAGTCATCAGGGAAAGGTTGAAGATAGCCCAGAGTTGCCAGAAATCATATACATACGTTATAAGAAGAGATCTGGAGTTCGAGGTAGATGATTGGGTGTACTTGAAAGTGTCACCCATGAAGGGTGTCATGAGATTTGGCAAGAAGGGGAAGCTGAGTACCCGTTATATCGGGCCGTACCAGATTGTAAGAAGGATTTAGAAGGTTGCTTACGAATTACACTTGTCTTCCGATCTAGATAGAGTTCACCTGGTGTTCCACGTCTCTATGCTGAAGAAATGTTTGGGGGATCCAGCCTTAGCAATTTTGGTGGAGAGTATGGGTGTGAAGGACAGCTTATCGTATGAGGAAGTTCCAGTTCAGATTCTTGATCGACAGGTTTATAAGCTGAGAAATAAAGAGATAGTGTTGATAGAGTTAACTGAAGGCCGATTCTTAACTTGAAAGAATAGTCCTGCTCCTTGAGTTGATAGATGATGTAGATGAGGGTAGTATGTTTGCCCGTAGGGGTTGGGTGATGGACATTCTTGATAAATTGAAAGACTTATGAGCATGTTGAGTCCTAGGAGGAGTATTGAACACCGAAAATGAGTAAAAGCGAGTCTCACTCGTACTCATTAACTACGTGGCTAGCGTAGCAAAGGATTGGACCGTAAGAACGGATGTTTCCTTAGTCCCAAAAGAGGACTTACTATTATTATAAACCCCTGATGTACGCTCTTTTACTCCGGCAAGGTACTGGGCGGATGCCGCAATGACATCATTGCATTGTACCATCACCGGCTCCTAAGTGATGGGTGTAGGTCCAAGAAGCTCCCAAATAGGTTTCATGATGATAGAATTCTGATGTGATGTGATTGTTTGATGTTTTGATGGATAGTGAGGTGATAGAGTCCTGTCATTTATTCTGATGTGAGGATGAGTGAGTGATGAGTGATTGTTGTATTGTTCCATTTACTTTAGCTCATTTTACATACAGTACATTTCATGTACTAATGCTTCTTTGGCACTGCATAGTTTTATGATGCAAATTCTGTAGACAGAGGACTTCAGCAGCCCAACCATTGAGGTTCAGAGCTTTCTGAATTTTTGATAGTGGTGAGCCCTCCCCTGTATTTGGAGGATGGTTATTTCTCTTTAGCTTGATAGCCTGTTACTTGATTATTGGTAGCCATGACTTGTCATGGTACCGTCTCAAAAAATAGTATAGAGCCTTCATAGACGTAGATGTTGGGGGTTCTTTTCCTCTCCTTTCTTTATATTGAGACTTTCTTTTGATATCTTGTTTCATACATGATAGATTAAGTTGACAGCTTTAGTCCACATATAGATTATTATTATTCTTATTCTGTTAAATTTCGCTATTGAATTGATCGGACGAAGGCAATGAGACTAGGTAGTCCACTTGGGGGCTAGCAATAGTCTTCGAGTGTCAATTACGTCTAGGATACTCTCCCGGGGCATGACAATAACCCCATCAATTTACTCAGAATAAAAAGTGGTTCACACATATTTGTGTCTCATAATTTTTTCCTACACAAAACTCTCAAATCCCCTAGGGCTACATTGTGGATGCTACTAAGTTAGAAAGAATGATCTTCTATTTATAGAGTTATAAATCTTTTCCTATAAGAAAAAACTTATCAAATATGGAGAATTTCTATTTTTCCTTTTCCTAAAAGGGGAACTCAATTATGTTAAAAGACTCTGGACAAATATTCAACAAATTCTACCTTTCCCATATCCCACTTTGTGGAATTATATTGGACTTTTTGTTGTTATTGTTATCCATGTAGTTATTGACTTATAATTATAGTTCTTTTGAACCACTTATGTGATATTCCATGAGTTGTTTGGTTGGAAGACAAGTAACAATGGGATCAGTTATGCTAAACTTAGTTATTTTGGTATTATTTCCAAGTGAATGTTTATTTTATTGCATTAAAAATAATATACATTGCATAATTTTTAATAATAAATTATTTATTTTGCAAAAATACTCTCATAAATGTAAAGGTGGTGAAAAGTGAGATATGAATCAAATTTTGTAAATGACCCTTTTGCCAAATCATGTGACGTAAGTTGAGAGACTTGAGTTTTTATTATGTGATCACAAATAATTCACCCTATAATCAATTTCAGCTAAAAATCCCTCTACACTCATCCTTTCTTAATTCTTATATTCCACTATTCACATGTCATTCTACATAAAGAAACTTTGGAAAAAGAAAAAAGGTGAATCCATTTGGTATGTCCAGTGGCCATGAAAATTGCAAGAGCAGATAATATAGGTTAAACTGACAAATGACCAATACATCATTTGTGACAAATGGCAAAGCAAAGAATGAAACAAAAATGTCAGCAATGGTATGTGTAAGGTGACACTGAAAATTGGCCTTTCCTAAACTTTATTTTATTGTATTATATCATATATATACACGTCAAATTAAAAAAGGGTGGTAAACTTAGGTGACATCATGACTTAGGCAATTTTTAACTTTTCAAGATTTGATGCTTTAAAGAGTTTTAAGTTGAAACGTTGTTTGCCCTTAATTGAATTTGTGCAACTTAAAATAACAATTAAATTTATTAAAGTAATTCAAGGGCATAGTGATCAAACAATCAAATTGTTACTGCTAAATTATTTTAAACTGATCAAGAACAAAAGGGTAAAGAATAATAATTGACGGGACAAATGTCATCAGTATTACTGGCCTATATTTGGGATGGTCGTTTGATAACGTCACTGGAAAAACTAGGATTTATTGAGCTTGACAATTTGAGGTATATATAATGCCTAAGGAATTAATACTAATGCAGTAATTATAGGTGAATCTTTTAAACCTATGAATCAATAATCTAGTTATAAAAAGGTTAACAATTTTTCATCACATGTTAAAATGTATTGATAATATAAAAAAGCTTCAACATCTTTGATGCTTTCAATTGAAAATTCTTCTTTTCAGGTTTATTGCGTATATTTAATGTCTAAAAATGAAAATCGCACATTAAATATTCCAAAATATATTTACACGTGACCTTTCTTGAAAATAAAATATGCAATTTTGATATTGTAGCAAATTATTCATTATATAAATATAACCTACTAACATTTAAAAAAAAAAGAAGAAGAAGAAGAAGGGAGTATACACCATTGATGTACTACCTCTGTTTCATATTAAGTGAATTATTGGGTCATTTTACACATATTAAGAAAAAAATAAAAACAAAATTTAATTATATTTTTTTATTTTTATTCTTTTCAAACTCCACACACTCTGTAATGTATCATTTATTTCTCATAGAAAACTCAACCTTAGAAACTTAATTAATGAAGGGTAAAATTGAAAAAAATTCCAACACATCCCTTGAAAAGTGAACAATTCATTTATTTTGAAACATAAAAAATTATCTAATAATTTATTTAATATGAAATGGAGATAATATATGATTTATTAAATTTGGGGACAAAATATGTGCATATCTAAAAAAATTGGAATGATCGACTAGCTAGTTAGGTACACATAATATCAGCTACCAATAAGTAAAATAATTGAAAAATGTAATTTTTAATTTGTTCTGGTCCCATGAATGATCAAACTACAAATAAAGTAGAATATAAAATATGCTAATTAAATACAACAATCTTTATCTTTTTAATCGGATAGAAATAGGAAGGTGTGATCCATACTTCAATTATTGAGTATTCTTACTTGGACCTCATTAGCTTTTTCTTGTTTTCCTTTTTTAATGTCTTGTAGAATTTTAGAGGAATTTATTGTTTAATATGATCAGATGCTCCCTACGTTTCAAACTATTTATTATATTTTTTATTTATCACATAATAACCTACGTATCAAAATATTTATCATATTTTTTATTTATCACATAATAAAAAATATTAATTAAGAAAAATATTTAATTATTTTATTGTTAATTACATATTATCCTTTAGTTATGGTTGCCATGTGTTAATTACCAATAAATTACAGATAAAACAGACTAGTATTATTATTTCTAATAGTAAGATAAAACCTAACTAATATGTTTTTAAAATACAAAGAAACACAATAGAGAGTTTGAAATAATGGAGTATCTGATTCTCTGAGTTCCAACTTAATTTTTACTTTGCTCCCTTTGTTTTATTTTACACGGCCCTTATGCGAAAAATATAATTTCTTTTTATTTGTCTAATCAAGTGAAATTCATTATTATTTTTTAAATTAAATTTTAAAAGCATAATTAATAAAATCAATTTCATAAAAATAAGTTCTTAATAAATACTTTCTCAAAAAAGATCAAATTAATATGGATCAAATAAATTGTAAGGGGTCGTTTGGTTGGGAGTAAGTTATGATGGGATAAGTTATCCAATCATGCGTATGTGATAACTTATTCCATTACTAAGGTATAAATTGTGGGATAAATAATCTCATGATTATCTAATACCTCCAACCAAATGCAAGATAAAATAATCCTATATTTTATCGTTGAATTATTAGACCTATATCTCACACCAAATAATTCCTAACTTGATAAAATAATTTCTAAACCCTTTTTGTCTTTCATTTGATGAGCTTTCTCGAAGGGCATATTTGGGAGAACAGCAACGATTGTGTGATACATTGGCACTATGTATGTAAAAATGAACAGATAAGTGGCAAGAGACACACCGCTTACGTTCATTAAAAATTAGTACAGTAAAATTTTAAACAATGTTTTTTAATTTTAATTTATGTTTCTTAATTTTCTTTAGTTTTCCGTTAGAAAAAAGTATAAAACATTTTCATATTTGGTATTTTTTATATTCCACATCATCTTTAACCGTCTAAAATTACACTAATATTCAAATAATATTTCATATATCATACAAAAATCTTTGATTTGAGATTATAGAATTTGATCTTCTTAGTATTCAATCAAAATATATGAAAAAAGGAGGGAGTATAATAAATAAAATAAAAGGAGAGGTTAAAGGCTCGAGATAGTGTAAGATCCACTATGGTTTCAAAATGCCCCACCTATGTGGAAATAGTTAATTTTATCCACCAATAATAGTGAGCATTATCTTAGTATTTAATTTGTAGTTTATCTATCCAAGTCATTTTTCATATCAAATCATAATTTTGTATCTAGATTAGTAAAAGCTTGGAAAGATTGTTTAGTCTATATTATTAGTAATATTATGGTGTAGTTCAAATCCTGAGGATCGTCCCTTTTATTCTCCTTAATATATCACTTTAAAGTTCGAAGGCATTCTCTTTTAAAATTTTAATTTAATCATCGATAAGGATTGTGACAGAATGATAGTAACTCTTACATTTTTTATTAGAACTTTTAGGTTTGAGCTTGTTTGAATATGAAATCATTTTTGTTAGATGGAAATTCACCTTCGACATGAAACTTTTTAATGCGAATTTAAATTTAATTGAATTTCAATATAAATATTGAATATCAGATAAATTTTTTTATGAAGATCCCCTCTCTCCTTTTGTATTATTGGTGGAAACTAAAAGCGAAAAACGAGTGACTTGAGAGGAAGCAAAGTCAAGGGTCTACGAGCAAGGAAATTTGTATGTTTAAAGTCAAAAAATCTAGAAGCTCAAAAAATAAAGTCGGTCAAAAGTCAAGAAAGGCCTTCACACGGTTAACCAAAAAGGATGAAAAAATATATATATTTTTATTTAAAAGTAAAAAGAAATTATTAATAGTATCGCTCCGAAGAAAACCTTGGACATTTTTGCTGAAAATTACTGTTTGCTGGTAGCAAAGCATTAAGCATTAAGCATAGTAGTAGTATATTTAGATGGAAAAATCCTTCATCATCTTTCCTCAAATGAGTATCGATTCTACTCAACCTTTTAGATTATTAAATGTGGAAATGAGAGAAATCATTAGCGTCCTTTTATTATTTAATGAAGTAATAAATATTTTAGAAATTTCTTGAATCAAATTGTCAAATAAGAGGACAATTGTAGGCCGTCTGGTATGGGAGAGAGAGAAACAAAAATATTATAATTCACAAGATTTGTTATCTCACTTTCTTTGTGATCAGGAGAGGATCTAGGGCCACATTACAGGTCGTCCCTCAAAAAAAAAATTAGTGTATATGTATGTATGTATTATAAAGGTATAAAATGTAAAAACGAATTATTCATGCGCATTATATTATTTATAAAAATTACTTTACTTATAATATAAATGTATTATAAGTATTTCAAAATATATTAAACTTATGTTGATAAAAAAATGTGCATTATATATTAAAAGTGATATATATATATATATATATAAATACAAACACATTAAAATTATATAACTACAAATGGATAAATATTTTCATTTTAGGCATGAGAGGGGCCAGCGGGTCCGATTTCTTTTTAATGGAAGACTTGTAGTGTATGGAAAACGGCAAGGGGATTGTCACTTCTCAATTGTTGCGTTGCTATAAATTATGTTACTATCACAACAAAACGACCAAGTTGATGATGTGAACATAAACAACAAAGTAGATAATATATTATTACATTATGTAACATAAAAAAAATCTATGTTTAATTTTACAAAATAAATTTTTATTCTTAGTATTTAATTTTGGCTTTTCTTAACACCTTTGGGAGAAGGCTGAATGTGTTATTAAACAAAATTTTGAAATTATCATCTCCAATTGAAATGTGTATAACAGTACGGTAAGAAAGGATGATGTAACTAATTTTAAAATTAGTAATATCAAAAATTAAAATTTTTATTATTTGCAAAAGCAAAATAATTTCATATTTTTCTCAAGATTATTTCTTCTTCTTATCTAATTTTTGTGACATTTTTTTTCTTTTTTAGTCGATCTAAAAATGAATGATTCCTTTATATATTTAATAACAAATTTGATTTTATGCTTCCATTTATTATTAACATAATAATTTATAATAACATTCAATTTTATAATGTTTTTAGTTTCGATGTATTTTTTAAAATTTTATATTCAATCGATCACTCCTTTTATTTCAATTTTTGTATCGTACTCTGTTTTTAATTTGTTTTTGAAAATGGTCAATCTTTTCTAATTTTATCATCTCTTTAATCTTAACATGTCACAATATATTTAAAAGCTCAAAATAAAAGATATTTTAATATACTATTGTAAATACTTTTAATTTAAAATCATAAAAATTAAAATTTGTTGGAGTATTTATTTTTGTAAATAGTATATTCATGATAAGTGAATTAAAACGGAAGAAGTAATATTACATCATTGAATTCAAAATAAATAAATTTTTGATATTTTTTATGATTCAAAATGAATGAACTTTTTGTAGCACCCCGTGAAAATTTATCGAAACGTCCCTAAAATGTATCATGCACAATGCGTCTTTCAAAGCATCGATAGGAAATCTGAGACTCAATTTGCGATAAGTGCGGAAAATTGAGTCAGAAAATAGT
>DF364962.1:3525-31483 GCA_000787875.1 Solanum virginianum | reverse complement strand
GAACTCATGATACGGATTTTGTGCATATGATTCTCAAGACTCTGCTCGTGCCTGTTATGGTATCGTTCACCGGTTCTCAGGCCAGTTGTTGTCGAGCGTAATATACTACATATATATATATATATCGAAGTCGGCTGAATACGGCAGGTCAGTTTGCCCATGGGCCAGCTTTGCTTAGTTTGGAGTTATAAGGAGCTGGGCTTTTGATATGTTGGCATTATATCTGGGTGCGATTTGATAATTTGAACGGTCCAGGACATATCCTTAGTAGGCGCGACTCGATAATCTGAGCGGTCCAGGATATATCCTTAGTGGGCGCAACTCGATAATCTGAGCGGTCCAGGACATATCCTTAGTGGGCGCAACTCGATAATCCGAGCGGTCCAGGATATATCCTTAGTGGGTGCGACTCGAGCGTTCCAGGACATATCCTTAGTGGGCGCGACTCGTTAATCCGACCGGTCCAGGACATATCCTTAGTGGGCACGACTCGATAATCTGAGCGGCCCAGGATATATCCTTAGTGGGTGCAACTCGATAATCCGAGTGGTCCAGGACATATCCTTAGTGGGTGCGACACAATAATCCGAGCGGTCTAGGATATATCCTTAGTGGGCGTGACTCAATAATCTGAGCAGTCCAAGATATATCCTTAGTGGGCACGATTCGATAATCCGAGCAGCCTAACTTTTGCACTATGCCATTTTTGTATTAGGATTTATGAGTATAGGGACGCCTGGCTCACTTATCCTATATGTGACATATGATAGATATTTTGGGAATTTGAACTTTCTGGCGTTTGCGGTAGATGGCAATGTTTTGGAGGTCACCACCGGTTCCAGTCCATTAGGCATGCTTTGGTATTTTGAAAATAAATGTTTTAATATTTTCGAATAAGTATTTGATTTTTACACTCTCATTTTGACTACTAATTTTTTATATTCTGTACATTTTGCTTTACATATTCGGTATGTATTTCGTACTGACCTCCTGTGCTTCGGGGGTTGTGTTTCATGCCTGCAGGTACCGACGTACAGGTTAGCAATCCTCCAGCTTAGGATTTTCACCTGCTGTCTAAAGTGCTCCTTTTGCTTCGGAGCGAACACTTGGTATATACACTTATTTCTTTATTTTGCATTTTCGCTCATTCTAGGGTACAACGGGGCCCTGTCCCATCCTTTGGTTCTGTTTATTTGCTTAGAGGTCTGTGGACGCTTGTGTGTATGGGATATGCCAGTTTGTATGACTATATACGTATGTTATGTATATTGATCAGTTTTAACCGCAGCGGTGACCTTGTCGGCTCGCATATGTATTTGTATGATATTCTGTTAGATTTTACTGAGTGTAAGGTTTTGGAATAGTCTGTAAAACAAAGGAAACTCTGTCGAAAATTTTGGAAAAAAAATGTAATAAATCATTTAGTTGAAATCTAGCTTTGCATTTGCTTTTGGGTGCCCATCCGGGCACTAGTCACGGCCCACGGGATCGGGTCATGACAAAGAGGGCCAGGAGACAGAAAAGAAAAGGACTAGAGATGGAGGTCACTCATCTTTTCAGCCTAACAGTCGGACAAACACCTTCATCTGCTAGTGCGCCTGCACCGAGAGTCAGGAATGAACAGAGTTCATAGTCTCGCAGGTTTCTGGGCAGCCATTTACAAGGTAACGTAGATCAAGGAGTGAACCTTATCCTACTTATGGTAAGTATGGTAGGTCTAACCCCAGAGAGTGCCTCATGGGCACAAATGGTTGCTTCAAATGTGGTCAAGTGGGCTACTTTTTGAAGGATTGCCCTATAGGAAAGAAGAGTATGAGAGATACCAGATCACAGACATTCTTTTCAGTACCGCAGGGTAAGCCACCTCACAAGGGTACTACAACAGGGACAAGCAGGAGCACAAATGGCTTGTAACCCCCGGAGAGGAGCCACATTGTCTTTTGTAACCCCATATGTAGCTATGAAGTTTGGGGTCAATCCAGAATATCTTCTTGAGCCTTTCAGTGTTTCTACTCCTTCTGAAGAGTCTATTTTAGCCCAAAGAATCTATAGGGGTTGTCCAGTCTCCATTTATCATAAGACTATAGTAGCTGATTTAGTGAAGTTAGATATGGTAGATTTTGATATCATTCGAGGCATGGATTGACATCATGCTGGGTATGCATCCATAGATTGCAGAACTAGAGTAGTCAAGTTTCAGTTTCCTAACGAACCCGTCTTAGAGTAGAGGGGTAGCTCAGTTTTTCCTAAGGGTCAGTTTGTCTCCTATCTCAAAATCCAGAAAGTTAATCTCCAAGGGGTGTATATATCACTTAGTCAGGGTTCAGGATTCTTGTGCTGAGGCACCATCTCTTCAGTCCGTCCCAGTTATGAATGAATTCCCAAAAGTCTTTCCTGAGGATCTTCCCGGAGTCCCTCTTGATAAGGAGATAGACATTGGGATAGACATTCTTCCAGATACTCAGCCTAAATCCATCCCCCCATACCATATGGCTCTTTTAGAGCTAAAAGAGTTAAAGTTGCAGCTGAAAGATCTTTTAGATAAGAGTTTCATTAGACCAAGTGTCTCACCTTGGGGTGCTCCAGTTCTCTTCATGCGTAAAAAGGATGGTTCTCTACGAATGCGCATAGATTACTTTCAGCTGAACAAGGTCACCATTAAGAACAAGTATCCTCTTCCTAGAGTTGATAACTTATTTGACCAACTTCAGGGTGCTACCTGTTTTTCCAACTGGGTATCATCAGCTTAAAGTTAGAGAGAGAGACATTCCTAAGAAAGCTTTCAGAACCCGTTATGATCATTATGAGTTTTTGGTCATGTCCTTCGGGTTGACATATGCACCAACAACTTTCATGGATCTTATGAACAGTGTGTTGAGGCCATACATGGATATGTTCGTTATTATGTTCATAGATGATATCCTAGTCTATTCTCGTAATAAGAAATTGTTAAGGCCGTACCCAGATATGTTCATTATTGTGTTCATAGATGATATCCTAATTTATTCCCGTAATAAGAAATAGCATGCAGACCATCTTAGAGTCATCTTTCAGACCCTTAAGGACCAGCAGCTATATGCTAAATTTTCTAAGTGTGAGTTCTAGTTTACATTTGTGGCATTTCTGGGGCGCATTGTGTCTAGTGAGGCAGTAAAGAATTGGCCAAGGCCCACAACTCCCACAGACATAAGGACTTTCTTGGGCTTGGCGGGGTATTACAGACAGTTTTTAGGGGGGGTTTCGGCTATCGCAGCTCCCTTGACTAAGCTGACTCAGAAGAAGACTAAGTTTGAATGGTCAGAAGCTTGTGAGAAGAGTTTCCAAGAGTTGAAGACAAGGCTGACCACAACCCCAGTCTTATCCCTACCAGATGGAGTTGATTATTTCGTAGTATATTGTGATGCTTCCATAGTTGGCTTAGGTTGTGTATTAATGCAGAGAGGCAAAGTGATAGTATATGCCTCCAGACAGCTTAAGATTCATGAAAATAATTACCCAACACATGATCTTGAGCTTTCTGCATTGGTGTTTCCTCTAAAGATTTGGAGACACTATCTATATGGTGGGCACGTGGATGTATTCACGGACCACAAGAGCTTGCAGTATGTGTTTGGCCAGAAAGAGCTGAATTAGAGACAGAGATGGTGGTTGGAGCTGCTGAAAGACTATGATATGAGTATCCTCTATCATCTGGGTAAAGCTAATATAGTTGCTGATGCCCGAGGTAGAACCTCACGTGGACAAAGAAGGGGAAGATCATCCCCATCCAGTACAACTTCATCATCAAATAATTTTTCCGACTAAGTTTGGGAAATAAAAGTCTGGTAAATTCACCAATTGATCATGTTCTGCTCTTTCTCTTTGCCTTAACATACATGTTATCACCACAATGGCAAGTGGTAAGCCTCCACATCTCTCAACTATATTTCTACCAATGTTTACAAGTCAGGTGAAGCATTGGCCCAATTAAGGAAACAAATTCAAAAGGAATTTTTCAGTAATAAGTGGAATCAAATTAGAACTTGGTTTTTTGAGACTTATAGTCAGGATTAATTACATAATATTTCACAAGAATTTTATAAAGTTTGTGCCTTGCATAATCAGATTATTTGCTTTGTGCCATAATTTATAACCGCTTATATATCGTTATACATTAATATGTTAGAAAGAACCTATCGTGGAGCTGATGGTCAAACCATCATTCAAGTTTATCCTCCACATTCACAGTTTGTTTTGCCCAATAATACATTGGTTACCTTCTCTGCTTTTCAAAAGTTGATTGATAATAATATTGCTTATATTACCATTGAAGAGATTAATAAGCTGATTTCTCAAAACAATTATGAAAGTCTATATATTAAAGTGTTAGGAGAACAGATAAGTTCCTTACATAACAAGGTTGATAAATTGATTTTTTTAATAAAACAAATGGGAAAACAAAAGGAGGAAGCCAGTACTAGCAAAGCCATTGTTTCTTTTGCTGAGCCGTCCACTTCGGAACCTCAAAAAGAGATACCAACGGTAAAAGCTAATATTCAGCCTCCTCCTCATATCCTAGAGTTTAGATTTCAAACTCCTGTTTTTAATGTTGATGATTTTGAACAAATTCTTGAAAAAATGCAAGCTTTTAATGCTAAGCCTATTAATTTGCTGATAAAGTTGAGCAAGCACCAGATTTTTAAAGTGTTAAAAATCATATGTTTTCAGAACTTAATGAGTTAAAGGGTTCAATGAAAAGACAAAAATATGGAGCTATACCGTGTATGCAAACTTATTATTATCCACGTCCTACTCCCCAAGATGTTTTAGTTGAAGAGCGTGATTAGAATCTGACTAATACTTCTTATAGTGGTTCCAAAATTTATGAATGGAATCTGGATGGATTGATCGATCGTCAATTAACAATTCTTGTTCATCGAATGTTGATGTATGCTACTGTTGCTAAAAATACTGGTAATAATGGTAATAGTGATAAAAGTGTAGCTAGGATGATAGCTACAGATTTTACAGGTCAACTTTGTGATTGGTGGGATAACTTTCTCACATTAGAATAACGCATCGGTATTATTAATGCGGTAGAACTAGAAGCTGCTGTTGATAACTTAGGCTTCGCTTTAGCAGTTAATAGGCAGAATACTGTGTATACCTTAGTCACCTGCATTTTAGAAAATTTTAGTGATAGATTTACCAATCAGTATGAGACCATTAGAACTCTACTAAACAGACATAGGTGTAAACATCTAGGAGAATTTAGGTGGTATAAGGACACTTTTTTAAGTAGGGAGGAGTTTGATAAACTCTCCCTTCTCCAGAGGCGAAGCCTCATCATCTTCTAGAGGTGAAGCCTCTTCACCGTCAGTTTCTCCATCTATACACCTGGAAGATATTCCAAAAGAAAGTCCATTATATGGGCAATTACAGGCATACCTGAAAGCTCAAAAGGAAAGGCAAAGTTATACGTTTACCACCGTTGCCAACTTGGACCATCTTGATGATATCAAGAATTACGAAAAGCTTGACAAGAAAAAGATAATTTTCTTTATCGAAAACTCTGACATTTAGAGACAAAATGAGCCATGGAATATACTCCAAAGGTATTTAATAACCAACTTATATTTTTCAGGTAAGTCATACAAAACCCGATCATATTATGAAAGCTTATTTGTTAATACTGGAAGTGTCAAATTTAATCATTTCCAAGGATATAACACAACAGAGACGATTTATAGCTTCTCGAAGATGATAATAAAATAGGTTATACCTAGAAGGACTAGGGTGTCCACACTATGACAAAAAGACCCATTCTTCTTAATTAATCAAAAGTAAATTGTACTAATTGGGATTATATAGATGCATTTGATAACATGTTCTATTATAACAATGAACGTCATAAGCATACATGGTTTATAAAGATGTGCTCAAATGTTTTCAAGGAAAGAATACCAAATTGGTTTCTTGACTAGTGGTCATAACACGGCCCAACCACAAAAATTTTGCCTTATGATTATAACCAACTTTATAAAAACTGGGACAGAGTTTCTCCCAAACTCACCGAATTATATCAAACGGACCATACCTCGTTTCCAGATCTATTTCTTTATAAAATTCTCTATACCCTGGATCCATAAATAGGTCCCTAAATTTGGTTATACCCCAGAACAAATACTCTGCTTATAGAACCTTCTTTAATAATTTCTGGGATAAGCTAATAAAAACTGACCCATCTACCAAAAAACCTTATGGGCAAGTCTTAGTGGATAAGATAAAATCCACTACGGTTATTTATGAATCAGCTGCAGCTCCACTAGTTGATACGTCTGTCAAAGGAGTTGCTAGGAGAATATCTATATAGGATCAGGAGACAAATAAGCTGAAACTCATAAACAAATACATGGAGCAAGTTAAACAGTATTTGCTCGACTCGATTGGCCTCTTTGAAAAGGGTAGCACCTCTTCTACAAGGAGTATCAACGAGCACATGGAGGATGATCAATTCCTTCCAAGTAATAAGGATCCATTCAATGATGAGGAGCTTGCGGATATCGAGAGATTTTGTCAAGAAATAGACTAGAAAGGACATAAGAAAGAGTAATACATCTACCCCACAGCAACAGGAGATATACTGTTGGAACAGTAGAAAAACTATTCATCACTGTACATGGGACCCAGATGAGGGACCCAGTTATACTGTTTGTAGATTCTTTTCTTTTTTTATATATAGGCCTTTGTAAATTAGTTTTAGGTAGAAAAGTTTTTACGCACTCTCTCTTCTTTTGTTTTCTCTTCCTTCTCTCTAGAAATTCTCTCACTTGTATAGTACTTTCTGATGTGTAATAGTTTACCAGTAATAAAACTCTACTATTTTCGGCAAGCCTCTGGCCTAACAGGTACTATTCTGACCTCCCTATTCTGACTTTTATATTTAATACTTATCTTTGTCCAACCGTGACTATGTCCGGCTATGTTAGTTTATATCTATGTTAAGTAGTTAACCTCTGTCTTGAAATTACTATGAGAATCTAAGACTCAGTTTTAATATTAAAGAATTTTTGTGGCTTTATGAATTGGCTCTGAGATGGTGATACAGTCGATCTTGGCACTACTATGTTGGCTTTGTCTTAGTGACTATGTTTAGTAAGTTATGTTCTTAAAACCCTTTTTGAATTGGTATTGAGTGGGGTGTCTCTTTCATAGTTAGAACCGCTAAATACATGGGCTTAACCTTAGTAGTATCAAGATTTGATAGGTCCTTTGCTTGGGTAAAAGTCAAAATGTTCCATACAGTCATTAAGCCTTGACAACTCTTCGATGTTAAAATTTTATCCTTGCTTGCCTATGCGGACCACCGCATGACTTGCGAGTTTAAGGGTACTTTAATAACTCAGAGTCTGGATGGACAAGTGGACTACCGCCAAAGAGCCCAATTAGGTGATTTTTGTGCTCAGTTCAGGATGAAAGAACTTTTTCCTTATAGGAAAAAGAAACCCAAATACCGCAGGCGTAGAGAATTCTGACCGCCCTTATAGGAAAAAGATATCTAGATTTAGATCCAAAGAAGAAAGGGATACTAGGAAAGCTCACCGTAAATTGACTAGATTTGCTAAGAACAGATCTAGGAGAGAGCTAGATAAAATTAAGTGTTATAGGTGTGGTAATTTTGGTCATATTGCCCCTAATTGTAAGCTTGAAAAACTTAAATCTTGATGATTCTGTGCATGATCAAATTTATGGTTTGTTATACACCTCTGGTTCTGAGTCAGATTATATTTCTGAAACCGAGTCTGATTCTGAGGAAGTTGATTTGCTTGAATTTTCTGATAATAAAGACAAAAATGAAATTAGATGTCTAGAGTGTAAAGATGATACATGTTCTTGTGATAATACATTTTATAAACTGCAATCTTAGTTTGAAGATTTGAATATGAGTACTATTACTTCTGATGATATTATAGAACTGTTAAAGGATGTCACAAATGAAAAACTCAGAGATAAGATTTTAAAAATGGCTACTACTTCTGGGTCACAACCTTCCACTTCTAAAAATGATTTTAATCAAAAGGATGTTTATGAGTACAATCAGCTCTATACTATCACAGAAGTCTATCGACAGATGGAAAGACGTATTGAAGGTAATAGGGATACTACTTTAGATGATTTAAAAATAGAAGTTGAAAACTTGAAAAAGGAGATTAAATTCCTTAGACAAAATCAGATTTTAAATGACCAAAGACTTTCTCAACTTGAAGATGACGTTTCTTCCAAAAAACAAAATGATAAAGGGAAAGGTGTTGCTGTTGATAACCCTGATTTTCTAAAAACTCTTGATAAAAGGAATGATTCTTTTCTTGGTCTTATGCAAGTTATTACTGCAAAAAGTGGTACATTAAATGTACCATTTTGATTGATAATCAATTTTCAATAACTGATGTTGCTATGATTGATAGTGGTGCAGATGTTAGTTACATTCAAGAAGGATTAGTGCCTTCAAGATATTTTTAAAAAACTACTCATACAGTTCGATCTGCTTCTGGTGATGCTCTAGATATAGAGTATAAACTTGCTAACTCTCATATATGTCAGAATAAAGTCTACATTCCACATTTTTTCTTCTTAGTAAAAAATCAGTTAAACCCTCCTATTATACTTAGTATTCCTTTTACTACTGCTCTCTACCCTTATACGTGGCTTGATGAAAATGGTTTTAAAGCTAGTTATAATGGTAAGAAAATTTCTTTCTCTTTTATTACTAAACCTGTTACTCGTGATATTAATGCTTTAGTTGATATAAAAGAAAACTGCATTATAATGGTAAGAAAATTTCTTTCTCTTTTATTACTAAACCTGTTACTCGTGATATTAATGCTTTAGTTGATATAAAAGAAAAGCATGTTAAGTTTTTACAACTTGACATTTTTAGCATGAACATTTCTAATATAATGAATGATAAATTCCAAAAAAAAGTTAAACTAATTTCTGAACAAATGGCTATTAATATTTGTGTCGATCACCCTAGTGCTTTTTGGAATAGGAAAAAGCATATTGTTTCTCTTCCATATAAGGATAATTTTTCTGAGGATAATATTCCTACCAAGTCTCTTCCTTGTCAAATGAATGCTGAACTTGTTGAATTTTGTAAAAAGGAGATTGATAATCTTTTGCAAAAGGGTTTGATAAAATCTTCTAAATCTCCTTGGTCTTGTACTGCCTTTTATGTCAATAATGCAGCTGAAAAGGAACGAGGAGTCCCTAGGTTAGTAATAAATTACAAACCTTTAAATAAGCATTTAAAATGGAATAGGTATTCCATTCCCAACAAAAAGTATTTACTCTCTAGATTATATGATGTCAATATATTTTTAAAGTTTGATTTAAAATCAAGATATTGGCAGATTCAGATTTTTAAAGAACATACTTATAGAACTGCTTTTAATGTCCTATTCGGTCAGTATGAAGGAATGTCATGCCTTTCGAATTAAAAAATGAGCATACTTATAGAACTGCTTTTAATGTCCTATTCGGTCAGTACGAGTGGAATGTCATGCCTTTCGGATTAAAAAATGCCCCTTCTGAATTTCAGAAAATAATGAATGATATTTTTAATCCTTATATGGATTTCATTATTGTTTACATAGATGATATTTTAGTTTTTTTCAAAACGTTTGATTTGCATGTTAAACACTTAGATATTTTTAAGAAGATTGTTATACAGAATGGTTTGGTAATATCAAAATCCAAAATGAGTTTATTTCAAACTGAAGTAGGATTTTTAGGCCATAATATTTGTCAAGGAAAGATTACTCCTATTCAACGAGCTATTGATTTTGCTTCAAAATTTTCTGATGTTATAACTGACAGGACTCAGCTTCAAAGGTTCTTAGGTAGCTTAAATTACATTTCTCCTTTTTATAAGAACTTGTCTCATGACTTAGCCCCATTATATGATAGGCCAAAAAAGGATTATAAAGGTGCTTGGACTGATAAACATACCACCCTTGTTCAACAGGTTAAATGAAGAGTTAAAGATCTTCCATGTCTAACTTTGGCTAATCCTAATTGGCAAAAAATTATTGAAACAGATGCTTTTAATATTGGTTTTGGTGAAATCTTAAAACAGATTAATCCTCATGATAAATGTGAATATCTGATACGTTTTCACTCAGGTAAATGACCGAAGCCTAGAAAAAATATGCTACTGTGGCACATGAAATATTAACAATTAATAAATGTGTTATAAAATTCCAGGATGATTTATATAACCAAAATTTTTTTGATAAAAATGAAACCTCAAAAGGAGATACCAATAGTAAAAGCTAATATTCAGTCTCCTCCTTATATCCCAGAGTTTAGATTTCAAACTCCTATTTTTAATATTGATAATTTTGAACAAATTCTTGAAAAAATGCAAGCTTTTAATGCTAAGCCTATTTGTCATGCCTTTTGGTTTGAAAAATGCCCCTTCTGAATTTTAGAAAATAATGAATGATTGCAAGTCTTTAATGCTAAGTATTTGTCAAACGATTTTGCTGATAAAATTGAGCAAGCACCAGATTTTCAAAGTGTTAAAAATCATACGTTTTCAGAACTTAATAAGTTAAAGGGTTCAATGAAAAGACAAAAATATGGCGATATACCGCGTATGTAAACTTATTATTATCCACATCCTACTCTCCAAGATATTTTAGTTGAAGAGCGTGATTGGAATCTGACTAATACTTCTTATAGTAGTTTCGAAATTTATGAATGGAATCTGGATGGATTGACCAATCGTCAATTAACAATTCTTGTTCATCGAATGTTGATGTATGGTACTATTGCTAAAAATACTGGTAATAATGGTAATAGTGATAAAAGTGTTGCTAGGATGATAGCTGCGGGTTTTACAGGTCAACTTCGTGGTTGGTGGAACAACTTTCTCACATTAGAACAACGCGCCGGTATTATTAATGCGGTAGAACCAGAAGCTGTTGTTGATAACTTAGGCTTCGCTTTAGCAGTTAATAGGTAGAATGCTATGTATACCTTAGTCACCTGCATTTTAGAACATTTTAGTGGTATATTCACCAATCAGTATGAGACTGTCTTAGACTCTGATACCAGAATTAGCCATTTGTTCAAAAATTAGTTTAACTTTTTCTTGTATTTTAGCAGACTTCATTATATCAGAAATGTTCATGCTAAAAATTTCGAGTTGTAAAGACTTAACATGTTTTTCTTTTATATCAACTAAAGCATTAATATCATGAGTAACGGGTTTAGTCATAAAAGAGAAAGAAATTTTCTTGCCATTATAACTAGCTTTAAAATAATTTTCATCAAGCCACGTATAAGGGTAGAGAGCAATGGTAAAAGGAATACCAAGTATAATAGGAGGGTTTAACTGGTTTTTTACTAAGAAGAAAAAATGCAAAATGGAGACTTTATTCTGACATATACGAGAGTTAGCAAGTTTATAATCTATATCTAGAGCATCGCCAAAAGTAGGTCGAACTATATGAGTAGTTTTTTGAAAATATCTTGAAGGTACTAATCCTTCTTAAATGCAACTAACATCTGCACCACTATCAATCATAGCAACATCAGTTATTGAAAATTGATTATCAATCAAAATGGTACATTTAATGTACCACTTTTGTGCAGTAAAAAAATTAATTATCAATCAAAATGGTACATTTAATGTACCACTTTTGTGCAGTAATAACTTGCATAAGACCAAGAAAAGAATCATTCCTTTTATCAAGAGTTTTTAGAAAATCAGCGTTATCAACAGCAACACCTTTCCCTTTATCATTTTATTTTTTGGAAGAAATATCAGAAGTAATAGTACTTATATTCAAATCTTCATACTAAGATTGCAATTTATAAAATGTATCATCACAAGAACAGGTATCACCCTTACACTCTAGACATCTAATTTCATTTTTGTCTTTATTATCAGAAAATTCAAGCAAATCAACTTTCTCAGAATCAGACTTGGTTTCAGAAATATAATCTGACTCAGAACCAGAGGTGTATAATAAACCATAAATTTGATCATGCACAGAATCATCAAGATTTAAAGATTTAAGCTTTTCAAGCTTACAATTAGGGGTAATATGACCAAAATTACCACACCTATAACACTTAATTTTAGCTAGATCTCTCCAAGATCTATTCTTAGAAATCTAGTCGATTTACGATGAGCTTTCCTAGCATCCCTTTCTTCTTTAGATCTAAATCTAGATCTCTTTTTCCTAAAAGGTTAGTCGAAATATTCTCTACGCCTATGGTATTTGGGTTTCTTTTTCCTATAAGGAAAAGGTTCTTTCATCCCAAACTGAGCACAGAAATCACCTAATTGGGCTCTTTTTTCATCTGCTTCATGTTAATCTGCCTACACAATTTAAGGTTGTTACAAAGGTTTAACCTTTCCTGAGTGCAGATTCCTATCATTTTTCCATAGGTAAAAGTCTCCCATTTAATTATGTCGGATGGTCCTCGCATAGCTTTCCTAACTCTTTCAGCGAAAAAAGGAGGCAGACTGTCTATAAACCTTTGCTTCCAAAATCCATATTTAGATTCGGAAAGTTCCATGACTCTACTTAAAAAGGTGTCCTTATACCACCTAAATTCTCCTAGATGTTTACACCTAAGTTCGTTTAACAAAGTTCTAATGGTCTCATACTGATTGGGGAATCTACCACTAAAATATTCTAAAATGCAGGTGACTAAGGTATACACAGCATTCTACCTATTAACTGCTAAAGCGAAGCCAATTATTAACAACAACAGCTTCTGGTTCTACTGTATTAATAATACCGGCGCGTTGTTCTACTGTGAGAAAGTTATCCCACCAACCACGAAGTTGACCTGCAAAACTTGCAACTATCATCCTAGCCACACTTTTATCTCTATTACCATTATTACCAATATTTTTAGCAATAGTAGCATACATCAACATTTGATGAACAAGAATTGTTAATTGACGATCGGTCAATCCATCCAGATTCCATTCATAAATATCGGAACCACTATAAGAAGTATTAGTTAGATTCTAATCACACTCTTCAACTAAAACATCTTTGGGAGTAGGACGTGGATAATAATAAGTTTATATACGCGGTATATCGCTATATTTTTGTCTTTTCATTGAACTCTTTAACTTATTAAGTTTTGAAAACATATGATTTTTAACACTTTGAAAATCTGGTGCTTGCTCAATTTTATTAGCAAAATCGTTTGACAAATTAATAGGCTTAGCATTAAAAGCTTGTATTTTTTTAAGAATTTGTTCAAAATCATCAACACTAAAAATAGGAGTTTAAAATCTAAACTCTAGGATATGAGGAGGAGGCTAAATATTAGCTTTTACCGTTGGTATCTCCTTTTGAGGTTCCAAAGTGGACGCCTCAGCAAAAGAAACAATGGTTTTGCTAGTACTGGCTTCTTCCTTTTGTTTTCCCATTTCTTTTATTAAAAAAATTAATTTATCAACCTTGTCATGTAAGGAACTTATTTGTTCTCCTAACACTTTAACATATAGACTTTGATAATTGTTTTGAGAAATCAGCTTATTAATCTCTTCAATGGTAATATGAGCGATATTATTATCAATCAACTATTGAAAAGCAGAGAAGGTAACCGACGTATTATTTGGCAAAACAAATTATGATTGTGGAGGATAAACTTGAGTGATGGTTTGACCATCAGCTCCACGATAGGTTCTTTCTAACACATTAATGTATAACAGCATATAAGTTGTTATAAACCATGGTACAAAGAAAATAATCTGATTATGCAAGGTACAGACTTCATAAAATTCTTACGAAATATTATGCAATTTATCCTGACTATAAGTCTCAAAAAATCAAGTTCTAAATTGGTTCCACGTATTACTGAAAAATTCTTTTTGAATTTGTTTCCTTGCCAGAGACCCTGGACTAAAATTGATTTGAACTGGAATCATTTAAGCACTATTGGGGTCTGGGTCAAAACCTATTTTCGAGGCAGTCGGAATATCTTTATCAGAAATATTATCAGCATCCCGAATAATATTATTTTTCAGATTTACTCTAAGGTTAGAAACATATTTAGCAGTATTACGCAATTTATCAACTGACTCTGTATCAAGAGTATGCAAAGAAGCGGGTCGACTTCGGGCAGGGCCATAAGACGGCTCAACCGGAGAAATATGATGTACAGCAGGCATTAATCTATTATGACTAAAAGAATGTTTATTATCAATAAGCGATCCTGGCGATGCTCAAGATATAGATTATAAACTTGTTAACTCTTATATATGTCAGAGTAAAGTCTGCATTCCACATTTTTTCTTCTTAATAAAAAACCAAATCGATTTATCATCAAATTGAAGAAAAATCTTTCCATCCGAATTCTGAGTAATATGAGAAAATTCATTTCTTGTTAAATTATCAATTATTTGACTAGAAGGTATAGCAGTGTTTAACGTCCAAGTAGTAGAAAAATTAATCTCATCCCATCTAATAGCACTTCTAGTGATAACCTTTGATTTAGCAAAATTGATTTCAATCAAAATAGTTTGATTAGAAGAATTATCAACCAATTTACACTTAGGATTTTAAAAAAGTTAACAATTTATAATAAATTCTATAAGACAGACATATAAGCTCAGATCTAGGTGCATAATCATAAGCATGAGTTTTATTATTTAATGCTAAGGCATCAAGAATATTAACATCAGACAAAGACAACTGCAAATTAGGTTGGGTATTAAAATAAACTGGTTCATATGCTATAGTGGATTCAATAGTACCCATTAACGATAGTCAAAAATTACGATTTCTACCATCACACAAAGCATCTAGAAAAGTTTCAGGCAACCCTTTAAGAGTTAGGGGTTTAAAAGCAATTTGGACCATACCAACATGCATAAAATGGTAAAGACATTTATAATGATCAATATCATGTTTTTCTAACAGTCTAATAACTTGTTCGGAAGAATTTAAGGCCAAAGACTTTTTAGTCATTTTTATAACTTGTTTAACAGATAGTTTATCAAACCAACCATAATCATAAATAGTCCTAACATCTATTTTGGGAATTGCCATTTGTTTAACAAAGCAAGATCTTGAGGTATATCTACCTCGTCAACCCTTTTATTTTTAATATTTGAGTCTCCTATATCCATAGAACTGGCGGTAGTCCGCTTGGCCATCCAGACTCTGAGTTATTAAAGTACCCTTAAACTTGCAAGTCATGCGGTAGTCCGCGTAGGCAAGCAAGGATAAAATTTTAATATCTAAGAGTAGTCAAGGCTTAATGGCTATATGAAACATTTTGTCTTTTACCCAAGCAAGGGACCTGTCAAATCTTGATACTACTAAGGTTGAGTCCATGTGTTTAGTAGTTCTAACTGTGAAAGAAACACTCCACTCAATACCTACTCAAAAAGGGATTTAAGAACACAGCTTGCTAAACGTAGTCACTAAGACAAAGCCAACATAGTAGTGGCAAGATCGACTGTTTCACCATCTCGAAACCAAGTCATAAAGTAATAATAATTCTTTAATATTAAAACTGAGTCTTAGATTCTCATAGTAATTACAAGAGATAGGTTAACTACTTAACATAGATATAAACTAACTTAGTCGGACAGTCACGACTGGACAAAGAGCAAGTATTAAATATAAAAGTCAGAATAGAAAGGTCGGAATAGTACTTGTTAGGCCGGAGCCTTACCATAAATAGTAGAGTTTTATTATTGATAAACTATTACACACCAAAAAGTACTATACAAGTGAGAATTTATAGATAGAAGGAAGAAAAAACAAAAGAAGAGAGAGAGTGCGTAAAAACTTTTCTGCCTAAAATTGATTTACAAAGGCCTATATATAGAAAAAGAAAAGAATCTACAAACAGTATAACTGGGTCCCTCATCTGGGTCCTATGTACAGTGATGAACAGTTTTTCTACTGTTCCAACAGTATATCTCCTGTTGCTGTGGGGTAGACGTATTACTTTTTCTTATGTCCTTTCTGGTCCATTTCTTGACAAAATCTCTCGATATTCGCAAGCTTCTCATCATTGAGTGGATCCCTATTACGTGGAAGGGATTGAGCATCCTCCATGTGCTCATTGATACTCCCTGCAGAAGAAGTGCTACCCTTTTCAAAGAGGTCAATCGAGTCGAGCAGATCCTGTTTAACTTGCTCCATGTATTTGTTTATGAGTTCCAGCTAATCTACCTCCTGGTCCTATAGAGATATTCTCCTAGTAACTCCTTTGACGGACGTATCAACTAGTGGAGCCGCAGTTGATTGATAAGTAATTGCAGTGGATTTTATCTGATCCACTAAGTCTTGCCCATAAGGTTTCTTGGTAGATGGGTTAGTTTTTATTAGCTTATCCCAGAAATTATTAAAGAAGGTTCTATATAAGCAGGGTATTTATTCTAGGGTATAACCAAATTCAGGGACCCATTTATGGATCCAGGGTATAGAGAATTCTATAAAGAAATAGATCTGGGATAGATTTTCTGAAAATGGGGTATGGTCCGCCAGATATAATTTGGTGAGTTTGGGATAAAATTTGGCCCAGTTTTTATAAAGTTAGTTATAATTATAAGGCAAGATTTTTGTGGTTGGGTCGTGGTATGACCATCAGTCAAGAAACCAATTTGGTATTCTTTCCTTGAAAATATTCGAGCACACCTTTATAAACATGTGTGCTTATGACGTTCATTGTTATAATAGAGCACGTTATCAAATGCATCTATATAATCCCAATAAGTATAATTTACTTTTGATTGATTAAGAAGAATGGGTCTTTCTGTCATAGTGTGGACACCCCAGTCCTCCATAGGTATAACCTATTTTATTATCATCTTCGAGAAGTTATAAACCATCTCTGTTGTGTTATATCCTTGAAAATGATTAAATTCGACACTTTTGATATTAACTAATAAGCTTTCATAATATGATCAGGTTTTGTATGACTTATTCGAAAAATATAAGTTGGTTATTAAATACCTTTGGAGTATCTTCCATGGCTCATTTTGTCTCTAAATGTCAAATTTTTCGACAAAGAAAATTATCTTTTTCTTGTCAGGCTTTTCATAATTCTTGATATCATCAAGATGGTCCAAGATGGCAATGGTGGCAAATATATTACTTTGCCTTTCCTTTTGAGCTTTCAGATATACCTATAATTGCTCATATAATGGACTATCTTCTGGAATATCTTCCAGGTGTATAAACGGAGAAACTGACATAATAATTGAGAGGAAATGACCTGGGAAGTAGAGGAGCAGATGAAAAAGTAGTATCCTCACTTGTTCTCGGTGCCTCTAGGTAATTCCATTCTTCTCTTGACCTTGTTGCGTAATAAATGAATTACTCTGGAGATGGGAGAGTTTATCAAACTCCTCCCTCCGAGCCGTATAACTGGCCTTAATCCCAGAGTGCTTACCAATGACGAAGATCCATATAATGATCCTCGAGACTGGGATGATCTTCCCGTTATCTTTGCCTTTCCGCAATTACTGCGTCCTCCAGGACCTCCAGTGGTCCAAGGTGGAAAATCGTCCATGTCTACTATCAACATTAATGATAGTTAGGATAACAGAATAGACAAGTCATATTATATTTGCTTAAAATATCATGATCCATTTTTATCTTCAAAACCCAGAGAATATCTTCCTTTAGGTCTGTACATAGAGGCGATAATGCTTGCAGAATAGCATACAGAGTTTCGTCATCAAAATAGTTTATGTAAGCATTCATTGTATATATTCCCTGGATAAAAAGTCCGAAAGAGAATTATCAGTTCCCTTTTTATATTATATCTCAAAGTCAAAAAGGGCTAAGTAAGCTTGCCACCTTGCAAACATTAATTTCGAAGCATCGTGCTTAAAATCTTTATCAAACATATACTTAACAAATTGTGCGTCCGTTTTTATCAAAAACTTTTGGTTATATAAATCATCCTGGAATTTTAAAATACATTTAACAATTGTTAACATTTCATGTGCCATAGTAGCATATTTTTTCTGGGCTTCGGTCCATTTACCTGAGTGAAAACGTATCAGATATTCACATTTATCATGAGGACTAATCTGTTTTAAGATTCCACCAAAAGAAATATTAGAAGCATCTATTTCAACAATTTTTTGCCAATTAAGATTAGCCAAAGTCAGACACGGAAGAGCTTGAACTCTTCGTTTAACCTATTGAACAAGGGTGGTGTCTTTATTAGTCCAAGCACCTTTATAATTCTTTTTTAGACTATTATATAATGGGGATAAGTCACGAGACAAGTTCTTATAAAAATGAGAAATGTAATTTAAGCTACCTAAGAACCTTTGAAGCTGAGTCCTGTCAATTATAACATCAGAAAATTTTGAAGCAAAATCAATAGCTCGTTGAATAGGAGTAATCTTTCCTAGACAAATATTATGGTCTAAAAATCTTACTTCAGTTTGAAATAAACTCATTTTGGGTTTTGATATTACCAAACCATTCTGTATAATAATATTCTTAAAAATATCTTAAGTGTTTAACATGCAAATCAAACGTTTTGGAAAAAACTAAAATATCATCTATATAAACAATAATGAAGTTTATATAAGGATTAAAAATATCATTCATTATTTTCTGAAATTCGGAAGGGGCATTTTTAATCCGAAAGGCATGACATTCCATTCATACTAACCGAATGGGACATTAAAAGCAGTTCTATAAGTATATTCTTTAAAAATCTGAATCTACCAATATCCTAATTTTAAATCAAACTTTGAAAATATATTGACATCATATAATCTAGAGAGTAAATCTCTTTTGTTGGGAATGGGATACCTAATCCATTTTAAATGCTTATTTAAAGGTTTGTAATTTATTACTAACCTAGGGACTCCTCGTTCCTTTTCAGCTGCATTATTGACATAAAAGGCAGTACAAGACCAAGGGGATTTAGAAGGTTTTATCAAACGTCCTCGTTCTTTTTCAGCTGCATTATTGACATAAAAGTCAATACAAGACCAACGGGATTTAGAAGGTTTTATCAAACCCTTTTGCAAAAGATTATCAATCTCCTTTTTGCAGAATTCAACAAGTTCAGCATTCATTTGACAAGGACGAGACTTGGTAGGAATATTATCCTCAGAAAAATTATCCTCATATGAAAGAGAAATAATATGTTTTTTCCTATTCAAAAAAGCACTAGGCTGATCGGCACAAATATTAATAGCCATTTGTTTAGAAATCAGTTTAACTTTTTCTTGTATTTTAGCTGACTTCATTATATCAGAAATGTTCATGCTAAAAATCTCAAGTTGTAAAGACTTACCATGCTTTTCTTTTATATCAACTAAATCATTAATATCACGAGTAACAGGTTTAGTAATAAAAGAGAAAGAAATTTTCTTGCCATTATAATGTCACAACCCAACCCCATGGACTGTCACTTGTGCCCGAATTGGACACTCAGATGCATATACAACACCGGACTCAACCACAGATCCAGATTATAACATGAGTCTATTTTAAAAAAAAAAAAATCCGGCGGAGTTTCTTTTGTTTTATTGACTACCCACCTGTATACAGAAACGTCCCAGCATACAATACAAAACTACTACTACCACCACTACTACTACCACTACAACTACTACTACCACTACCATCACTACCACTACTATCGTCCCAGCATACAATACAAATATATATATATATATATATATACATGCGGGCCGACAAGGTCACCGCTGCGGTTAAATCGCCCAACATACATAACATACATACAGAATCATACGAACTACCAAATCTCATACACACAGGCGTCCACAGACCTCTATACAAATCAACAGAATCAGAGGACGGGACAGGGCCCTGTCGTACCCTTAAATGGACGTAGTACAAACTAAAGAAATAAGTAATATACCGAATATTTGCTCCGAAGCAAAAGAGCACTTCAAAAGGTAGACAGGGATCCTAAGCTAGTGGCCCGCTACTCTGTGCGTCTGTACCTGCGGGCATGAAACGCAGCCCTCCTGAAGCGAGGGGGTCAGTACGGAATGCGTACCGAATATGTAAAGCGGAAGGTGCAATATATAGATTAGAGTAATAACTAAAGCAACATCATGGTGACCCGAGACAAAACCAAAATATTAAAATGCATACTTTCAAAATACAAACCATACATCGGACAGAGGAAATAGGGACGTCCGCCCGTCGATGGCGCCCTAACACGATAGAATACCAGAAGGCAAATCTCCGAATCTCCATCATATATCACCTCATGACATAAATCTCCGAATCTCCATCACATATCACAAACATACCAGAAAGTCCAATCATGACAGAATACCAACTAAGCGAAGCCCGACTCTTGGGCGAAGCCGACCCGCCGAACATAAACACGACATAACTCCGAAATATATTAGCATGCGCACGATAACAATCGGCCCGAAAACTGGTGAAAGATATCATAACAGGTACGAGTAGAGTTATGAGAAATCATATGCACACAAAAATCGTTAACATAGGTACCATATATAAGCAACCATTCATATTCAAACCCAAAAGGCTATTATTATTTACTTTCTCTAAAATTCTTCCAATATTACCAAAAGTTTATCAAAAAGGGTGTTGCGGGTCCCCCGGCCGATGGAAATCCAGACTAACCTGACTCAGGGGAAGCATACTTAGCCTAGATCATACAAACTACTTTCTTGCATCATCGTACATTTTTTGCACTTGCTTCCCACTTGTTTATACATAATATGGCACATAGAAGAATATGTTTCTTTTGAAAGTCTTATCATCTCATAAGCCTTCTTTGTTGCAGTACATGATAAATCATTAAAATCTACCATTACAAAGATTAAAAAACGCTCAGAAGAAAATGTGGAGGAAAATAAAATATTTCAAGAGATACCGTTATTGCTTTGTACTAGTGTCAAGTAATTCTTTTGATAACTTGCACATCAGGTCATTAGATAAAATATATGTAAAAGTTTGTTAGTTGGACAAAAACATGCTAAACCCTACCACACTTTCCATATTTCCCCAACTTGCAAACTTTAGGTTCATAAAAAAAATCAAAATAGAACTAAATCCTCTAAAAATATCAAAATGAACATAGGATCTATTTAAGCCAGCATTGGAGAAGGAAAAGAACCTCTCAAGCTTGTAACACTAGCAATTTATAACTAAGTCATGCCATAGGAACAAAATGCTTTACATACCTTAATTCCTCCGTCAAACTAACCCCAACGTTAAGCCAATCCAATTTACCCTTCCGGACGTTCATCACTACCAGTACTACTACTACCACTACTAGTACTATCACTACTACTACTATCACTACTACTACTACCACTATTACTACCACTACCACTATCACTACTACTACCACTATTACTACCACTACCACTATTACTATCATTACCACTACCACTACCACTACTACTACCACTACCACTACCACTACCACTACCACTACTACTACTACTATTACTACTACTGCCACCACTACCACTACCACTACCACTACCACTACTATTACCACTACTACCACTACTACTACTACTACCACTACTACCACCACTACTACCACTACCACGATTACTACCATTACCACGACCACTACTACCACCACCACTACTACAACTACTACTACCACCACTACTACTACCACTACAACTACTACTACCACTACCATCACTACCACTACTATTACCACCACTACCACTACTATTACCACCACTACCATTACCACCACTACTACCACTACCACCACGACCACTACTACCACCATCACTATTACCACTACCACTACCACTACTACTACAATAATAAAGTCTCCTAATAATGTCAAGTAAATGATAAACAAAACAAAGAAAGGGAAACACTACTACTACTACCACCATAATAAAGTCTCCTAATAATGTCAAGTAAATGATAAACAAAACAAAGAAAGGGAAACACTACTACTACTACCACCATAATAAAGTCTCCTAATAATGTCAAGTAAATGATAAACAAAACAAAGAAAGGGAAACACTACTACTACTACCACCATAATAAAGTCTCCTAATAATGTCAAGTAAATGATAAACAAAACAAAGAAAGGGAGACAATGTGGGGCAGCTGCGCACTAACGAAAAAAGGAGCTATATATCGTGCTCTATCTATAACAATCATTCTCAATTTTTTGGAAAATAAACAAGCAAATTTCATGTTATATTATATTATATAAAGTGTTTTCTATATCAGCATTATACTATAACAACTAAAGCGTATCAGGACAAACAACTTTAGTTATAGAGGTTTGATTGTATTTTGCATTAGCTAGTAGCTAGAATAGTTAACAATCATTCATAATTTGCTTCTAGTAAAAAACAAGAAAATAATATTTAGGAAAAAGCTCAAATATGTCATCGAACGTGGAGAAAAAGCTCATTTATCATTTGTTCAAAGTTTGGTTCATCTATGTCCAAAAAAATTCATTTCTTTTACTGGGTATCAATGATATCTGGATGCTCAAGTTAAGGCTGCTTTACTTTTCTGTTTTCTAATATATTTTCTTTTAAATTTTACTGCCTTATTTTTGCGAGTTTAATTTTGGCAAACATCAAACTGAACTTCTTCTTGTTGTTGTTAATTCATGGTGGCTAATTGTTTTATTCAGGTCGCGTGCCATTCTCCAATTCAACCATGAACGTTGTACGTAAAATTAACGTAAACTGCCATAGAATCATTCATTGTGTAGAGTTTTTGATCTTCTAGGCCATCAATAACAAGTGAATGGATGATCTTATGGCATAATTGTTTAGTTATATATAAAAGTCTACTATGTTTAAGCGAGCAGAGTTCTATCATTTAATGTTTTTTGGTTACCTCCCATGAGAGTCTTTAAATTCTGTATTTATCTAAATTTCACCTTTTAAAAAAATGAGATATAACAAGGACAGGGAAATTTCACATTGATTAGAATATAAAAAGCTGAGGCATCACATAAGACGAAGCACAAATCTTCCTAGATTGTGCACAAGGCAAATTGTTGTAACTCAAAGTCTTTTAACATATACAAAAATTGTTCCACACATATTATATTCAGAATTACGGAGCATTATGGAAAGGCTAATTATCGCTAAATTAATGGACTATTAAGAAGTAGAAGTGAAAAAGACTCATGTCTTCTTATCATAAAACTTATTAAAAACGAGGACATACAAAATCATTATCTTATAGCTATTATTAAAGATTGCAATAGATATTTTATTCAATGTCAAAAAGGCCTATATCAATTAAACATATTTGGAGAGAGACGAATTAGTGTATCGATTTATTGGCAAATCGAAGAGCACAAGAATGGATTTGGACAGGCATATTGCTCAACATTACACCTGAAGAACAAAAAGAAACAAAATTATTGCTAATTCCAAAGACAAAACAAAGAGAAACATTACATATATCCTCAGTAATATGTTTTACGAATCACAAGCCATAAATACAAGTCTATATAAATAAGTAAGTTTTGATTGACATTAATTAATTATTACATAAATTATACTTTAAAATATATTAACATCTAAATAAATACATTCTTTGAAAAATTTACATTAATTAAATCAATTATTTATATTTTCTACATCAAAATATATTTGTATAGTTGTTATTTTCACTTGTATAAATAAATATTAGAGTTCTGATTATTATAAATAAAATTATTTTATTATTATGCTAATTTACTTCATAATAAAATATCATTAGCTTATATAATTAATAATATTTTTCACTTTTTTAATTTAAAAGATAATTTTTGTGCTTTTATGAAAATTTTGATACATAAAATGAAAAAAAGGTGAGCTTTGAGATTTTCAAAAAGATCTTTCCTAAAGGTAAATAATTATAGCAGCAAACTAACCTTGAAATTTTCAGAAATTGTACGTTAGCTTTGTGAGTCGTTCTGGGAGCCTTAATATAAGCCATTCCGAGACTTGTACAAGTATTAACTTTTTCAGTTTAGGCATACTCACATCATCCCTGCACCTTACTTCAGACAAGTCGAATGGGTCCTTAATATGCAAAACTTCAAGTTGCGAAAAGCTATCACCATTTGCCTCGCAAGAGAGATCCATCTTTTCTTCGTTATGAAAGCAACGAACCATTTTAAGTATTCTTAATTTGGGCAATTTCTTAAGCATTGCCAGTAGATGATGGTCTACCCAAACGTCAACTAGAGTAAGCTTGACAAGATTTGGAGGCAATGCTTCAGAGTTGTTGCTCTTATGTGATCAACCAAACACAACTTCACAATATTTGGATAGGACGACAAGTTTATTTGCTCACTTCTCTCCTGTAAAACTCGAGCTTCAAAACCTCCAGCACCGGTGGCACAGGGCTCAATGTTGATAATATCTTAATGGTAGAATTGGATACTCCTCGTATACCTAATTTCCTTAATTTGCTCAATCCATCCAACAATCTCGGTTCAACAAATTCATCCTCAATCCACATCAAAGTTTGTAGATTATTAGGAGGCAATGTACTAGGTAATAAGTATATGTTTGGGCTTTTAAAAAAGCAACCGTTAGATGCTTGTGAAGAAGCTTCATAAAAAGATGTCTCAATTGTTTCGACTCCCAAACACCAGAAGGAAGTCGAATGCCGTTCCTTCTAATATCTACAGTTTCTAGATGTTTGAGCTTGACAATACTATTTGGCAGGTGTCCGCTAAAGCCCCCCTTAATCTCAGATAGCGTAAACAACTCATGTTGCCAATTTTGTTTGGGATATTAACATATCCACCATAAATTCTAGGCACCTCTAGAACCAACACTTGCAATAATTTGAAGTCAAGATGGGCCATTTGAGAAATTAGCTGAGGGGGTTTTGTGAAACAGAAAAGTGCACGAAGCTTCTTAGGCTTAGGATTTAAGCGGAAGAACTCCTTCGTGGAATTATCATCAGAGTAGAACGTAATCCTTCGTACCCTAGCAATGTTGTCAGGATCACCGAATGAATTGTGCTGAGTGTGAAAAAAGTTACTTTCCTTAGCCAGCTCCACACACAGACTGTGTAACAAGTCATGTATGCGACAACTTGAAATTCTTCCATCATATGTCCTTTTAACAACTTGAATCAAGTTTCTAAAAACCAAATTAGTTAGGAAATCCTCTGCCAAATCTTCAGCCTCTCGCCTATTGACATTATTTACTACTATCAACTTCTCAGCAAACCACATGTTTGTCAAATCAAAAGCACGAATTTCATGGTCATCGGGGAAAAGGCCAAAGTACAAAAAACATGGCCTTAATTCAATGGGCAAATCATTGTAACTCAAAGCCAATATCTTAGCACATCCATCTTGAATTTTATGACTCATACACTCAAGTACTCTGTTCCATGCATGTTCTGTTCTTTCTCTTGCCCTTAACATGCCTGCAGCCACCACAATGGCTAATGGTATACCTCCACATCTCCCAACTATACTTTTACCAATATTTACCAAGCCAAGTGAAGCATTGGCCCAATTATTATTATCAAAAATAAAGATTTTCTTGGTAAAGAGTTCAAAACTTTTCTTTGAATCTAAGGGTTGCAAGACGTGGAGTGAGGAATCTCCACCTATGTATCTGCCTACGTTACTATTTCGAGATGTGATGATTATCCTACTGCCAACTTTTGAATCACATTCAGGAAGGACAAGTTTCAGATGATCCCAAATTTCAAAATCCCAAATGTCATCAAGGAGGATAACATACCTTTTTATTTTCAAGAGTGCTCTTAGGTTGTCCTCCAAGTTATCTTTCCTTTCCTGTTTCGTCAGTCCAACTTGTTTGGCTATGTCATGTAAGATTTCTCCTGCCCTTGGCTGTTGTGAAATGTAGACTAGTCCCGAACACTCAAATTGATCCTTGGCATGCCTATAAAGTTTCTTGGCAAGAGTTGTTTTCCCCAAACAGGGCATGCCAACAATTGAAACAACTCCATAAGGCAAATCATGATAAAGTAATTTGGCTTGTAGCATGTTGAAGTCCTCATCCAAACCGACGACCTCTGTTTCATCAGCATGAAGGAATAATCGTCTCTGCTCCAATGGAATGCAATCATTGTTGTTGTTACTTGTATCTGTGATGTTGTAAGTTGTCCTTACACGGTCAATGTCCGCAACCCTTCTTTTTATCTTCTCAATCTCCATAGCAAAAGAAGAACGGGGGATGCAAGCTGTCGTTATGAAACAAACAGCACTTTTGCACTTGTTGAATTGTTGAATTTTTGGAAGGAAGTCATCTAAGAGGTCCTCCACATCACCTGCCAATTCTTGAATATATTTTAATAGGTTTTTCACCATTGAATCGCCTCCAATTGCCTTGTTTTTTGCATCATCTATGTATGATACTATGTGTCTCATTTCTCTCTGGAGCCAATCAATGTCTTCTTTCAACCTATATGAGTGTGTTCCTTGTTGAACGAGTAGATCTCCAACTATTTCTGCAGATTTATTGATGACTGTTGTAAGAAGAATTTCAGCCATTTGTTTTCTCTCTTTTTTCAGTTGCTAGAAAAGACTGAGGATAAGTACAAGAAAAAAGAAGATGAAAAGAAAATCAGCTTAAAATAGTTGGAGTCACGCCCAAGTCTCCTAATAATGCCAAGTAACTGAAAAATGAAACAAAGAACCAGGTTAGAAGAAACGAACACATGCCGTGGATAAGATACTAGTAGAATAGTCGAAACAAATCACTCTATCCGTTCCAATTAAATAGTTGTATGCTTCAAGTAATGATGTTTAAATTTAAGAAATGAAAGAAATATATTACTTAGAGAAGTATGTACATATATTTTTACAGAAAATATTCAAATATGTCATTGAATTGTTAGAAATGATTCATGTACCTCATTCGTTAAAAACTTAGCTCATTTATGCATTATCATTACAAAATATGCTTATTTATGTCATTATTTTTTAACGATGATTCAGTGAAACCAGTTTTGCCATGTACCCTCTTGCTAGACGTCTATGTCGCCAAATTGGACCTATTAAAAACTCTGACCCATTAAAAAAATCTACACAAATAGTTGAAAATCTACCCGTTCAAGAAAAAACACGTTAATATGATTGAAAAAGGACATTGATGAGTTTTAACACGTTCCTTGTTGAACGAGTAGATTTCCAACTAAGAGTATGAGTAATTAGGAAAAGTAAGAGAAATAAGATGTTAGATGTTTTTTAATGTTGGCGGCACAACCAAGTCTCTTAATAATGCCAAGTAAATGACAAACAATACAAATAGAATCTTCTTTTTTTTTTTTAATTGCTATCATATGATGGAAGAGTTAAGCACGACTTCAACCTGTATATTTATCCAAAAACGGGTTAATGAAAAATGGGGCCGCTGCACGCTAATACATAATACAAGAAAAACAAACAAACAAATTTCATGTTATATTATACTATGTCAAGTGGTTTATATCAGGACAATCAACTTTAGTTACACAGGTTTGGTTGTATTTTGCATTTAGCTAGTAGTAGAATAGTAACAAATCATTCATAATTTGCTTCTAGTAAACTATTAACTAATATTAATAATTTATTTAATTTTTATCAAGGTAGAATATTTTATCCATGTGGTAAGATTTTTTTCAATAAAAGAGAGTGTATTATCCATCGAGGTGTGTTTCTCAAACTAATAAGTGTTATTTACTTCAGAATAATGGTGAGCATTTAGCTATTTGGCTTTGGTATATGTTATTCAGCTATTAGCCAAGATAGTGTTGAGCTAACATATACACACCTATCAATCTTGTATTTAGGAGCCCCGAGACTTCCTTATAGATAGAATTTTCGTATTTTGGTGGTAGGTCTGGAGTTGATTGCTTGGGTATGAATGCCTTTGCCTATTTTGGGGCGTTGATTCGCAAAAGCAATTTTCGCCAAATATGTAGCATAGTGTCACGACCTTAGAGATGCCTAAGTAATTCGTGTGGCGCTAGTCGAG
>DF364963.1:3140-27877 GCA_000787875.1 Solanum virginianum | reverse complement strand
GTGAAGTTTTGGACTTAGAAAGGCTCATTGTTGTTGTGTGATTGTTGTTGTTGTTGTTGTTGATGAAATGGGGCCGAGATGGAGCCCTGGGATGGCCTAATTTAAGGAGAAATATTAGCGAAATTTCTATAGAATTTTGGAGTAAAACTTAGAAGTTAAAGCCCGTAAAGGAGTCTAACTAACTATGGTGCTATTGTGATGTTTGTAGACGTTAGGTGTCCTCTATAGAATTTTGGAGTAAAACTTAGAAATTAAAGCCGTAAAGGAGTCTAACTAACTATGACGCTATTGTGATGTTTGTAGACGTTGGACGTCCGGAAGGATAGATTGGATTGGTTTGACATTGGAGTTAATTTAGCAAAGAAAGAGAGGTATGTAAAGCTTTTCGTCTCTTGGCATGACACAAGTTGAGAAAGTTTGGTACCTAGAGTGTGGTAAGTTTATTAATTATGGAACCTTGATCCGTTTTTTAATTATAAAAGTTTGATAATTTTGTCAACTATGGAAATTTGACAAGCTTGTATCTTGTGGAAGTTCGATAGGTTTGAAATAATATGTGACCTAACACTTTAGAAAAATAATGAAAGAACTTAAGACAAGCTATATATATATCATTGTTTTTGGACATGAACAATTCGCTACTATTTTGGAATTTTAATAATAATAAGTTAAATGCGAACATGAATGTTCTACTATTCCTTTGGAAATCTAAGTGACATAGATACCTTCTAATTCATCATGAAAACTTCAATTTATAAATTTTGACAACTTGAAAAGAGTTGGAGAATAAACATTATGTTGAATTCTAATATGAATAGTTTGGCATAACTAATGTTTTATTTTCAAGTATGAACATTTTGGTACAAGTAATGCTTTATTTTCAAATGTGAACATACTATTGAACTCTTGGATATCATTTGATTTGAATAATAAAAATTACATATGTATCATGTAATTTGATACAAAATAATTTAGGTGTATCATTAATATATAAATAATGCATGGTGAACTGCTTTATATGTATCATGTATTCAGATGTACATATAGTCATGTTGGAGCTTCCTAAGAACTATATATATATATATATATATATATATATATATATATATATATATATATATCTTCTAAAGTTGGTTGGATACGGCGGGGTTGGCTTAGTCCAAGGGTCGGCTTTGCTTAGTTTGGTGATGTGGTGAGATTGGCCCTTTGGTTTGGTGGCTTTATGCCATATTTACTACAGGATAGCTGAGTTCAAGGATGCCGGCTCACTTATCCTACATCTATGCTTTGCATCAGAAATTTCGGGATTTGAACTTTCTGGTATGATGTTGTGGTATGGCGCGAGCTTGGAGGTAATACCCTCATTTATTTTCCATATTTCACGTAATCCTTTTTCTTGGTTAAGCATGAAGCATGCTAGTTAGGCTATTCCCGGTCCGTTAGGCATCAGTTTGGTATTTTGAAAAGATAAAAGAAATATTCCTTTGACATTTGCATATGAGACTGATCTTTTATACCTCTGTTTGGACTATTACTCTCAGTTACAATTGGTACTTTCTGCTTTACATATTCTTTACGTACTTCGTACTGACCTCCTTCCTTCGGGGGCTGCGTTTCATGCCCGCAGGTACAGACGCAAAAAGTAGCGGGCCACCAGCTTAGGACCCCAGTTTACAGTTTGAAGAGCTCCCTTGCTTTGGAGCCATTTTTGGTATATATGCTACTTTATTACTTTGTATTATACTTATTTGTGGGTACGACGGGGCCCTGTCCCGTCCTATGATTCAGTATATCTGTATAGAGGTCTGTGGACTCCTGTGAGTATGAGATATGTCAGACAGTCTGTATATCATGTACGTATGCCGGGTATGTGGGACATGTCAGTCAGTCTGTATATTATGTATGTATGTTGTGTTTGTTGAGCGGTTTAACCGCAGCGTTGACCTTGTCGGCCCGCGTGTATATATGTATGTTCTGTTTGTTAGGATTGTCTATATGTAGGGTTCGGTTAGCTAATAAAATAAAGAAAACTCTGCCAAAATTTCTGTAAGTGAATTAGTTATTATGATTGGAGTCTGACTTAGCAGTTGTGTCTGGGTGTCCCAATCGGGCACCAGTCACGGCCCCGGAGTTGGATCGTGACAATAACCTTGAAATCGATATGCTCTAATCAATTGTAGAACAACTACAATAGGTTTGCCATTGGAATCATTCAAATATGGTTAATTTGTTCTACAAAATCTCCCCAAAAGGTTGTTGAAATATTTTTATTCCTATAAAATATAGATGGTTAAGCATATACATAAAAATAATGATTGAACTATTTATCTTTTAAATTGTGAGATGCGTACTCATAATCTTGAATGTAAACATTCATGAACGTTCGAACACTACCATCTTGGTTGATGGTTTGTACATCACCATATCTCACAACTTGTCCAATTACATCTACAATAACATGAATGCATAATTAGATACAACATTATCATTGAAGTTAGAATAAGAAACATATTACTAAGAAACATATTCAATATTATCATTGAAATTAATTATCAAATAGTGTTGAGTTGTCAAATTCATATGGATTTATAAGTTGTGCATAGGGCTTAAATTTAAAAATATACATTGTGAAATGTGGATCCATTGTCTTCTCAATGGTAGTCTTTTTTGTAAACATTAACTTAAATTTGTGGTCCTTGATTCTTAATTTCATAGTATTTGGACAAACCACAAAATTTTTAATGATGTACAACTTCATTTCCTTAATTTTGTTGCAGAATTCAGAGAATAGAGATCTGCCCACACTGGCATGAATACAATCGCCCTACATAAAAAAAATGAACAAAATATTTATCACTCTGATTTTGTATATAACCTTATCCAAATATGAATATAAAATAGATTAGAAGCAAGGATTTTAAGGTTTTAGAAATACCTTTTCATCCATTAAGATAACTTCAATGGAAATAGGATAATTAGGTCTGTTGTATTCCGTATTTTTCCAAATTCTGACAACCCGAACTTTTAATTTTCAGCACATTGACTTGTTGTTGACTTCGCTGATGAAATCAATAGTAGATGTCATTGTATTCTTCTGTTGAAAAAGCAAAGAAGTATGAAATAAAATAAAAATACTAATAATTGTATACCAGAAAAATAGATGTGTAATGTATATAATTATGGCTGAAAGTCTCCATTGTCATGGAAGTTTTGAGATAACTTCCATGATAGTGGAAGATGAAGCAACGTGGGTAAAATTGATACTGAAAATTCAATTTCTGTGAAGTGTGGGAACCGTTTGTAAATTAGTGGGGATATAAATTAGAGAAAATACTTAATACTTCTTCACATATAATAGAATCCTACACGTGCTAGGATTTTTCTTTTTAAAAAATGTTAAATTTTTTTTACCCTTTTAAAATATGCGTAAAAAACTGCTTTATTATTTTGGATACCTTTTTTTTAAAATTGATTTTTGACAAAGAATTCACATCTATCATCTACTAAATAAAACTAAAAATTCAATTTTTATAGTGATAATTCAAAATTTTTATTTTAATAAAATAATAATAATTGAGTTTCAAAATTACATAATTTAGTTTTCACCTTTTTCTAAATTTTCTCTGCAAATTGTGTTGTGGCTTTGACATTTACAATTTAAAAGAAAAAAGAAAAGGGAATATGGATGCAAGAAAAAAAACACCCATTTTATTACTTTTAATTAGTATAAAAATAATTAATACTTCTTCACATATTATGGAATCCTACACGTGCTAAGAGTTATTTAAAAAAAAATAGATGTTAAGTTTTTTACTATTTTTAGATATGCGTAAAAAAACTGCTTTATAATTTAGGACATTCAACATTACAAAAAAATATTGTTTAAAACTTTTTTATGAAAAGCATTAGGTTTTTATATTATATATATAATATATAATTTTTTTTTATTGATATAAAGAAGTGGTTATGAAAATTTAATTTGAATTACTTAATATGTAAAATTTGATAAATTATTGGAAAGAGTCATAAATGTGTTTGTTTTAATATAGTCGTATATTTATTTTATAATTATAAGTATATTTAAATTATTTTTAAATTAAAATTAGAAAATGGAAAATACGAACTAACCTTGAATAATCACATATTTAATACAAAACACATAAATTTAATATTTATAATATTTAATTATTCAAATATTTATTTAGTTCGTAATACATGAAGGAATGCTTTTAAAAGTGCATTCTTAAATTTTGTTTTGTTTTTAAGTTTTTTTTATTTGTTTACTAATTTTTCACTTTTGAAAAAAATCCTAGTTTTTCCCATATGTTTGTATATAAATTATTATTAAATTAAATTAAAAGAAATATAACTAATTATTAACCAAGTTAACTAATTTGTCCTAAAACTAACACATGTTTTAATCCTAAGCTGCCACTTGGCATAATCCTAGGCTATACTATCTTCCTATTAATAATATATAGATATAGACTAGTAATAGTATAAGTACTAGCACAATTCACGGTCAATTGAGAAATATAATTATAAATATATAGATTTGTTAAAGAATTTTGACTTATTGTCAAAAAAATGGTATTGTAAGATTTACATGGCAGGATGTAGGGTTGCTTATTGAATAGATTGGACAGATAATTATGTATAAATATTCTAATCCATTAGCCGATTAGTAAGCTATCGATTAATTCAGTATTGAAATAGTAATTAATGGTCATGCTCCCTTTCATCACTTTTACTCACCAATATAATGATCTCCAATCAAATAAAATAATTTTTGTAGCTCTAGTTAAGCCAATAATTAATTCTGTTATTATAAATCATAGTGAGAAACATATGAAACAGTAAATCTTGATAGTGCATGCACATAAGCATTTATGTAACAAATATATTTACTATGAAAATGTAACTATGATAACTCTTAATAGGTATGCTTTATCCAATGTGAATTTTTTTGTGAAATGAGTAGTTATAAAAAGCTAGTTTAAATATTTAGTATAAAGTTTGATAACTTCCCACCAAAAAAAATCTAAATGTGCGTATTAAAATTTATTCTTGAGTTTTCGAAACTAGTCTAAGAAATTTAAATTTTGTGTTCTCTATTAAAAAAAAAAGGAATGGTTGTGCAAGTTAGTTTAAATATCTATATTTATATCTATATCTATATATTATTAAAAGAAAAAAGTCTAGCCTAAGAACATGTCAAGTAGCAGCGTAGGATAAAGACATTTGTTAATTTTTAGGACAAAATTAGTTAGGTTATATAATAAATAACTAGTTTTTAGAACTTTTCTTTGAAAAGTCATATTTTAGATGGAGAATTCAAATTTATTATTTAATAAAATAATAATACTATTACTATTAACAATAATTCTAGCTTAAATGACTAGATTTCTTGCACATAATTTTAGTCACGAATAAACTGCGTCCGTTTTAGGTAAAAGAGGTCTTAACTTGTTAGAATTTCATTTTGCATCAAATTTATACCATGTATAAATCTTATCTAATTTTAAATAAAAACAGAAATTAATTTAAAAAATAAAAATAAACTCAAGATAACTACCTACACTTTCCTTGGACAGTTAATACCCCCAATCCCCATAATCCCCTCCCACGTTTTTCATTTTTAAAGGAGAGTCAAAGATACAAAAGGAAATGCAAAAGAATTTAATTTGACTTTTCTTTGAACCGCTAAAATTCAGTTTTAAAATTTTAAGAATAATATATATGCTTTTTGATTTACAGTTTTCTTTCTCAATTAAAGAGAATTCACTGAAATCACTCACAATTTCAAAAATTCTAATCAAAATCTTATGAGACCATAATGTGAAGACCTTCAATTTCTTCTTTATGATATGCTCTTTGATGGTTGACAAAATCTTTTTCATAATTTCTTAAAATTTGATTCAAAAAGTTAATTCTATCGCAAACATCTTTCTAATATCTTTGGTCTGATGGATTTGATTGGTCCAATTTACAGTTTATTATATTTTTTATTTTATATTATTATTGATAAAATTTGCTTCTTTTTCACTAATTATGGAGTTCAATAATGCTATTTTTCATTTTTGATCTCTTTGACATTAAAAATCAAAGAAGAAATGCATGAGAATTCATGGCATATCATGTTGATTTTTTTTTTCTGAATATAAAGTTTTTTCTTTTTCAATCTATGGTGTTGCTTCTATGGGTGTCTAATAGTTCTGCAGAAAGATGGAGTATACATTTAATGGTTGATCAGAAAACTGTATCACTAAAATTTCATATGTGGGTTGCATTCCTTCCATGCCTTGGGCTTGAATGGTGATCGTGAATGTCCTCGTGTTGAATTCAGGGGCGGATCCATGTGGTCCTTTCCGGATGCTCGAGCACCCATTGATTCCGAAAAAGTTTTGGATATCTATATAGAAAATATGCAAAAATTGTACAAAATATAAAGATAAGCACCTACTGAACAAGAAGTTTCTCGGGTATTTTGGTTCTGCGCACCTTCCTAAGGTTCAAAGAGAACTATTAGGCGAGGGATCAAATCCCACTAGCAACACTAACTTTTTTTATCTTAAAATACATCTGCCAGATGAGCACCCACAGATTGAATTCTTATTTTTTGTTAATTTTAATCCAATAAAGGTATACTACATTTTGATTTTCAATTTGAAATAATTTTTCCTTTGCATATTCTGTTAGTTACAACATATCCATGGAATCTTTCCAAAATGAAGTTATCATTTCTGTTTCTTCCTTTTTCTGAGTACAGTTTTTGTTAATTTATTATTCTTTGGATTTGAATTTGTTTTGATTTTGAGATATTGTTAAAATTATTTTTACAGATATTGTTAAATTATTTATCATAAAAAAATACATGAGAATCAAAATAAGGAAGATTTTTCACATGAATTGGTGAATTTTTTTTATAAATAATAAAATAGGCAAAAATTATCATGTGCTAGCATCATAATAAAATAGTATTTATTATTAAAAAGTTTTAAAATAATTAAAATTAATTTGGCCCTACTAAACTGCCCAAGTGCCCATCAAAAAATGAAAAAATTACAAAATTACACGAGACAAGTTACCCAAATCTTCAATATTTTCTATCATATTAAAAGATTACAAAAATGCCATATTATTTCACTCTCTTTCTTATTTTTAGATACTTCATATAAAACTTTTCCACACACGTTTAATAGCTATTATTATGCCTTTCGATTTTGCAATTTTGAGTCCAATCACTGCCAATCTGATTAGTTACTCAAGTTATCACAATTAATTACAATTTCAAAATTTCTTCTTCATTCTTTGTTTCAAAATTTTTTCGAAACTAATTTCGTCCATTTGATTAGTGACAATTTTCAATGGATTCTCAAACAACAATCGATGATGCCAACACTTATCAAGATGAATTCATTGAACAGGATTCACAAGAAGAGACGGAGGTCATCAAAAATGTAGCTTCAACTTCAAAATCCAATGTCCCAAAACGACATGCAAAAAAGGGGAAAAAGGAACTGTTTGCCCTTGGTTGCCAAAGGTTTGATTCTTCGACCTAATTTTTACAATTTCTTCTTTATTGAAATAATGTAGGATATCGTTTCCTTTACATGTTTGTGGGTGGTTTTTTATATTATTTTCAGGTATCAAATTTATACTATTTGTTGCTGTGTGTGTCTTTGTGTATGAATCTTGTGAATTGATTCACAAATTTCATGTAGTTTACGTATTGATACATGAAAGCACACCAGGTGTTTGTGAAAATGCATTTGGGGATTCCAAAACTGAAAAATCATAATTCAAGTATCAATATACTTTTCACGTACATTAAGTCAAGTATCAAGTATCTACAACACAAATAATCTAAAATTTTGTCCAAAAATCAAATAGATAGATTCAAGTATCAAAACCTTAAATTTAAGTACATAAATTCAAGTGTCAAATATAAAAAGAGTAATAAACTAAAACTTTACTCGAGTATCAAGTATCTAATCAACTATATACTTTCTTTTTGATGTGGGTATGCTTTGTTTGATACATGAAAATACACTAGTTATGTCATGTGATACCTAGATGCATTTTGGAGATTCTTAAACAAATGCATTTTTGATACCAGTATGCAATCCCAACACATGCACTGGATGTAGATTATCTTCTGAGGAGATATGCCGCATTGTTATGGAAATATAACAGCGATAAGGCTTGAGAAGGCTACATTACCGAGAACGATGATCCACCTAGTTTATTTTTTTTCTTTTGACTTAATAGTTATTCATCAGATATTGCATTTTTCATTAACCATATTCACTTTTGTTTAATAAAAATAAGTAATTTGATAGATACTTAAGAAAATTAAATAAGATAAGGCCTGATACCCAACATTCTATAGATAATCTTTCCTTCTAGGTATAAATGACACAACTAGTGTATTTTCATGTATCAAATAAAGTATACCTACATCAAAAAGAAAGTATATAGTTGATTACACACTTGATACTCGAATAAAATTGTAGATTATTATTATTTTTAATATTTGTTACTTGAATTTATGTACTTTATTTAAGGTTTTTGTCACGCCCCGGGAGGGTACCGTAGGCGTGGCTGGCACTCGGAGACTATTGCTAGCCCCCAAGCAGACCACTCAGTCTCGTTGCCATTGTTCAATCAATTCATCAGCGGAAGATTCAATACAATAGTCAACTAACAAAAGATAATATGAATAAATATCTCCAAGAAAGAAAATGAGAATCAAACCATTCCAACACTATCCATCAACCGTCTGTGTCTACGAAGCCTCTATAATTAACATCTAAGAAGGCATCATGACAGGCCATGGGTACCACAATAAAAAAAATACTGACATAAAGATAAATAAATAACCATCCTCTAAATGCTAGGGAGGACTCACCGTGGACTGGAATCAAAGTTATGAACCTCAATGATTGGGTTGCTGAAGTCCTCTATCTACAGTATCTGCATCATAAAATGAAACAGTTCCAAAGGGGCATTAATACGTGGAATATACTATATGTAAAATGGGCTAAAGGAAAAAGGAAACACTATAAATATCTCTCATTAATCACTCAGCCTCACCTCAGAGTAAGGGACAAAACACTATTACCTCACTATCCATCAAACATCAAACCATCACATTACATCGGAGTTCTATCCTCATGAAACTTATATGGGAGTTTCTTGGGCCTAGACCCATCACCTATGAGTTGGTATGGTATAACAAAGCGATATCATTGCTGCATCCGCCCATTACCTTACCGGGGTATAAGGGCATACATCAGGGGGTTTATAATAACAATTAAGTCCTCTTTTGGGACTAAGAAAATATCCGTTCTCATGGTCCAATCCTCTGCTACGTTGGCCACGTAGGTAATCAGTGTGAGTGGGACTCACTCTTACTCATTTTTGGTGCTTAATACTCCTCCCAAGACTCGACATGCTTATAAGTTTATCAAGTCATCAAGGATTTCCATCACTCAACTGCTACGGGCAAGACTATCTTTTCAAATTTAAGGGAATATATTCATCTGACTCTATCAGTATAATTTCAGCTATCACAGTCATCAATACTTATCACCTCAGGACTCATACTCAATCAAACATCACATTCAGACAATCAAGGCTCTAGACATCCCCCTAAGTTCATTATTCAAGTGTTTACAGGGAGAATTTGCAAGGGTTAAATCATAATCACATAGTAATAAAGATATACAGTAAACATTGTACATGATGATCATCAATTTAGGATACAAAGTATAGTTTAAAGCATAAAATCAAAAACACAAGATAATATTTAAGAATTACATGCTAAAAATCAAGAAAGTTTCAGGAATCACAATTTAAGACTTTTTAAGAGTAAATTATACATCTTAACTCTATCTTAGGCACATAGAAGAACAATCTCATGCATTTGGGTAGCCTTTACATACCTGGGAATGAAGATTTCTTTAAGGAATCGAATCTTCTCCGGGAACCCTCACTTGTCTCTCCTCTTCTTCTCTTTGACTTAGCATAAAAATAATAGAATTGGGATTTTTAAAATCCTTTTGTACTTAATTACATCTTAAAACCGTATTGGGGATATAAAATACATTAGGAAGGACAGAACTGCCCTTCCCAATTTAAAAGGAAATAAAATAGCTCCCCATGCACTAGTGCGCGAAGCGCACTAGTGTATTTATATACTTTTTCATGAATTTCAGTTCTCGTAAAATTTTTTGAAAAATAGACAAGTGTGGTTCCGCGTCCTCTCCGCCTCGTGGAAGGGGCACGAAAACCCTACTATTTTAAGCATTCTTTGAAAAAATAATTCACATTTTTGTGATAAAGCTGAGTCGAGACCATTTTTTAATTTAATTTTTTGCACTGATCACAAATTCGGTCTCGAATTTTTCATCAGAGCTTGGGAAGACACGTTGTGTGCACGATAAAATTTAGAGACATTTTAGTAATTTTATGGGGTATTATGTCATCTCCCCCTTGGAATCATTCATCCTTGAATGATGAGTAAACGTCAAACAGGATTTCGGATAATCTCAGAATTTATCTCATTCCTTACTCGGGAACACTCGACCCTCCCTATCCCACATTTATCTATCTCAGTCTTAGACTTGGGAATGAAATAAAATAAGGCATCAACTTAGTAGAAAGGAATACTCAGAATTGATAAGAATAAGAATGTTTACCTTCAACATTATCATCACTTGGCACGAATAGATGCGGGTATTTGAGTTTTTTTGCTTCCTCAGCTTCCCACTTAGCTTTCTCAATGAATTAATTCCTCCATAGAACTTTAACGGAGACTATCTCTTTGTTTCTCAATTTACGAACCTATTAGTCAAGAATCTGGATTGGAACTTCCTTCGTATGCTAAGCTGTCATTCACACCCGTACTCTCCACCGGAATCGCTAAGGCTGGATCCCTCAAACATTTCTTCAGCATAGATACATGAAACACTGGGTGAACTCCGTCTAGCTCGGAAGGCAAGTCTAGCTCATAAACAACCTTCCTAATCCTTCTCACAATTTGGTATAGTCTGATGTAACGGGTACTCAGCTTCTCCTTCTTACCAAATCTCATGACACCCTTAATGGGTAACACCTTCAAGTATACCCAATCATCTACCTCAAACTCCAAGTCTCTTCTTCTTACATCTGTATATGACTTCTAGCGACTCTGTGTTATCTTCAACCTTTCCCGGATGACTTTCACCTTCTCCATAGACTGGTGTACGAGGTTAGGCCCAATCAACTCAGCCTTACCCACCTCGAACCAGCCAATTAGTGATCTATATCTTGCCCCATATAATACCTCATACGAGGCCATCTGGATGCTGGCATGGTAGCTGTTATTGTATGCAAACTCAATCAATGGTAAATGATCATCCTAGTTTCCTTTGAAGTCAATAACATATGCCCACAACATATCCTTCAAAGTCTGAATAGTGCGCTCTACTTGCCCGTCTATTTGAGGGTGAAAAGTGGTACTCAAATTTACCTTCATACCCAGTCCCTTCTGAAAAGATCTTCGAAATTGAGAGGTGAATTGAGCTTCTCTATCCGAGATGATGGACAAGGGAACCCCATATAACCTCACAATCTCTCGAATATAAATCGGGCATACTTGTCAGCCGTATAAGTTGTTTTAACCACCAAAAAGTGGGCTGATTTCATCATCTTATCAACAATCACCCATATTAAATCATGCTGCTTTCGGGATCTTGGCAAGACGGTAATGAAGTCCATGTAGATTACCTCCCATTTCCACTCCAGAATCTCAAAGTTTTGAGCTAACCCACAAGCTTTCTGATGTTCAACCTTAACTTGTTGGCAATTAGGACACTTGGAAACAAATTCAGCAATGTCTTTCTTCATCCCATTCCACCAATAGACTTCCCTCAAGTCGTGGTACATCTTGGTGGAGCCAGGATGAATGGAATACCTCAGGCTATCAGCTTCTGCCATGATTCTGTCTCAAATACCATCGACATTTGGTACACATAATCTCCCTTGATATCTTAATACCCTATCTCCCTTTTTGGAGAAAACCATCACCTTCTACTTTTGAACCGCTTCTTTCAGTTGGAGTAAGATAGGATCTTGGTCTTGCTTTTCCTTTACCTCCAACTCTAAGGATGAAGCAGACCATTCTTAACATTGACCCCGCCTTTGTAGTTCTCTTCAAGCGTACTCCTAATCGAGCCAATCTATGCACCTCTCTAGATAGCTCTCTCTTCCCCTCCTCCACATGGGCAGTGCTACCCATGGACATCCTACTAAGAGCATCAGTAACAATGTTAGCCTTACTTGGGTGATAGAAGATGCTCATATCATAATCCTTGAGCAACTCCAGCCACCTCTTCTGCCTCAAGTTGAGCTCTTTTTGACTGAACACGTACTGCAAGCTCTTATGGTTGGTGAACACGTCCACATGCACTCCATACAAATAGTGACACTAGGTTTTCAGTGCGAACACTACTGCTGCCAACTCAAGGTCATATGTCAGATAATTTTTCTCATGAATCTTAAGCTATCTGGAAGCATAAGCTATCACCTTCCCTCGCTGCATAAGTACACACCCCAATCCGACTCTGGATGTATCACAATGTATCACAAAATCACCCATCTTATCTTGCAAGGTCAATACTGGTGCTATAGCCAATCTAGTCTTCAACTCCTAAAAACTCCTTTCACATACCTCAGACCACTGAAACTTGGCCTTCTTTTGAGTCAGTTTTATCAATGGGGATGACAGGGAAGAGAAGCCTTTAAATGAATCTGCGATAGTACCCGACCAAACCCAAGAAACTTCTTATTTTTTTGGGAGAAGTAGGTCTTGGCCAGTTCTTAACCGCCTCAATCTTCTTAGTATCAACCCGAATACTATCTCCCGAAATAACATGACCCAAGAAGGCTACTGACTTGAGCCAAAACTCACACTTGGAGCATTTCACATACAATTCATGATCTTTGAGTGTTTGCAAAACCACTCTAAGGTGATTTGCGTGCTCCTCCTCATTCCTTGAATATACCAGAATGTCATTAATAAACACGATCACGAACATGTCAGGATATGGTCTGAATACCCTATTCATCAAGACCATGAAAGCTGCGGGTGTATTTGTCAACCCGAAAGACATGACCAAGAACTCAAAATGGCCATACCACGTCCTAAAGGCTGTCTCAGGAATGTTACTTTCCCTCACTTTCAACTGATGGTAACCCGATCTGAGATCTATCTTAGAGAAACAAGTCGGATTGGGGTGGTCAAAAAGATCATCTATCCTAGGAAGAGGATACATATTCTTTATTGTAACCTTGTTCAACTGTCGATACTCTATATACATCCTCAAAACACCATCTTTCTTACGCACGAATAAGATAGGGGCACCCCAAGGTGAGACACTAGGCCTTATGAAACCTTTCTCTAACAAGTCTTTCAGTTGCTCTTTTAATTCTTTCAACTCTGCGTGGGCCATTCTATAGAGTGGAATTGAGATAGGTTTAGTCTCGGGAAGAACATCAATCCCAAAGTCAGTCTCCCTATCAGGAAAGACTCCGAGAAGATCATCGGGAAAGACCTTGGGAAACTTATTCACTATCGAGAACTGACTCAAGAGTAAGAGACTCAACATCATCAGACTTCACTCTCACGAGGTGATAAATACAACCCTTGGATATCAACTTCCTAGCTCTAAGATAGGTTATGAATTTACCCTTAAGGGCAACAGAACTCCCTTCCACTCTAAGATAGGCTCATTAGGAAATTGGAACTTAACAATCCGGGTTCTACAATCAAGAGAAGCATAATAAGCATGAAACCAATCCATGCCCATGATTATATCGAAATCAACCATCTCCCATACTATCAAATCAGCTAAAGTGTCTTTATGGTAAATAGACACCACAAAATCCCTGTAAACCCTCACAGCTAGGATAGACTCATCGGTAGGAGTAGAAACAGTAAAGGGCTCAAGCAAACATTCTGGAAGAATCCCAAACTTACTAGCCACATAAGAGGTCACGAAAGACAAAGTGGCACCCGGATCAAGTAATGCATAGCAATCATAAGAAAAGACTCGAAGCATACCCGTGACAACATCTAGTGTAGCCTCCTGCTCCTGATGGTTACCCATAGCATAAAGGCGATTTATTCCGCCGCCTGTACCCATAGTAGTAGCCCTCTGCTGGTTACCCGCTAGGGGTGCTGTTGAAGACTAAGCTCTGCTATTCTCTTCACCTTGCCTCCTCTTCGGGCACTCCTATTGAAAGTGACCCGCTTGTCCACATAGGAAATAAGCATCTATGCCCAGATGGCACCTACCCAGATGGAGTTCCCTACAAGTGCCACAAGGTGGCTTTCCCCTCGGGGCCTGAGTTAAACTGGCCTGAGATTGGGCGACCGGGGTCCTAGAATTCTGGTAACTCTAAGATTTCTGGTCATACCTGCTTGGCTGTACGGGCGTACTTGCTGCCAAAGGTGTGGGATGTGATGACCTCTTCTGGAAATAGGATTTGTCACCCTTATGCTGCCTCTGCAGGCTAGGCTCATCCCCTACTGACTTAGCCTTTCTGCTCAGGTGCTCTTCCCTATCCCTCCTCTTATCTTCCTCTATCTGCTGGGCATACACCGTAAGTCTGGTGATGTCCATACAATGAATTAGCAAAGCAACTTTACACTCTTTCTACACATGTCTGGCCAAACTAAACACAAACCTCCTCATCCTCTACCTCATATCTTTCACCATCTCTGGAGCATACCTTGATAGTTTGATGAACTTCAGGCTATACTCTTCACAGTCATCCCTCCCTATTTCAGATTCACGAACTCCTCTGCCTTTGCCTCCCTTAACTCTTGAGGAAAGACATGATCAAGGAAGGCGGCTTCAAAATCATCCTATGAGGCAGGCTCTGCATCCTCACCTCTACTCCCCTCCCACTGGGTTTACCACACATTAACCACGTCCTTCAACTGGTAGGAGCAAGCTCCACTCCCTCAAGCTCATTCGCATACATAGCTCTCAGAACCTTGTATATCTCATCAATAAAATTCTACGGGTCTTTCTCCACCTTTGACCCCATATGTACTGGCGGGTTAATCCTCAAGAATCCTTGAGCTGGGTTGCAGCTGAGGGCTCCTGCAAACTAGAACTAGGAGCCTAAGGATCGTGGCTATTCCCTTGTGAGGCCACCAATTGTGTCAACATAGTGATAACATCTCAGAATTCTGCCTTAGTAGTGGGAGGTAGCTGAGGCTGAGTAGGGGGCACCTGAGGGACCTTAGCAGTCCTAGCGGGGCATCTCCGTCTCCTGGTCTTAGTCTGAACCAAAATCTTTGGTTGGGTGTTCTCAGCAACAGGAACTGGGGCATCTCTCTGAGCGACAATTCTCTTTGGCGGCATTTTCTGTAAGAGTAAAACCCACGAGTTAAAAGCAGAATTTCATAGGTTAACTCTATAGCACGAACTCATATCATAGAAGAAGGGTAACACTTCCTAATACCCTATAGCCTCCTGTTTATGAAGTGTGGTGCATAACACACCCCTAAACAAAACTCTACTAAACATGGCTATGTAGACTCCCTAACTATAGAGACAGAGGTAACACAGTCAGAGAACCTATGCGGAACAAGCTTTTGATACCCCCAGCACATCTCTGTTCGTTTATGTTGGACACTGTCATACCCCGGGAGGGTACCCTAGGCGTGGCTGGCACTAGGAGACTATTGCTAGTCCCCAAGCATACCACTCAGTCTCTTTACCATCGTTCAATCAATTCATCAGTGGAAGATTTAATACAATAGTCAGCTAACAAAAAATAATAAGAATAAATATCTCAAAGAAAGGAAACGGGAATCAAACTATCCCGACACTATCCATCAACCATCTATGTCTACGAAGCCTCTACAACTAATATCTAAGAAGGCACCATGACAGGCCATGGGTACCACAATCAAAAGAAATGCTAACATAAAGATAAATAAATAACCATCCTCCCGTCTATATCTACGAAGCCTCTATAACCAACATCTAAGAAGGTACCATGACAAGCCATGGGTACCACAATCAAAAGAAATGCTGTCATAAAGATAAATAAATAACCATCCTCCAAATACTGGGGAGGACTCACCACGGACTGGAATCAAAGCTCTGAACCTCAACGAGTGGGCTGTTGAAGTCCTCTGTCTACAATATCTGCATCATAAAATGATGCAGCGCCAAAGGGGCGTTAGTACGTGAAATATACTGTATGTAAAACAGGCTAAAGGAAAAAGGAAACATTATAAAAATCTCTCGTCAATCACTCAGCCTCACCTCAGAGTAAGGGACAAGACTCTATCACCTCAGTATCCATCAAACATCAAACATCAAACATCAAACATCACATCACATAAGAGTTCTATCCTCATGAAACCTATTTGGGAGTTTCTTAGACCTACACCCATCACCTATGAGTCAGTGATGGTATAATGAAGCGATGTCGTTGCGGCATTCTCCCAGTACCTTGCCGGGGTAAAAGGGCGTACATCAGGGGTTTATAATAACAGTAAGTCCTTTTTTGAGACTAAGGAAACATCTTTTCTCATGGTCCAATCCTCTGCTACGCTAGCCATGTAGGTAATGAGTGCGAGTGAGACTCACTCTTACTCATTTTCGGTGTTCAATACTCCTCCCAAGACTCGACATTCTCATAAGTCTATCAATTCATCAAGGATTTCGATCACTCAACTACTACGGGCAAGACTATCTTTTCAATTTCAAGGGAATATATTCATCTGACTCTATTAGTATAATTTCAGCTATCATAGTCATCGACACTCATCACCTCAGGACTCATACTCAATCAAACATCACATTCAGATAATCAAGGCTCTAGACATCCCCCTAAGTTCATTATTCAAGTGTTTACAGAGATAATTTGCAAGGGTTAAATCATAATCACATAGTAATGAAGATATACAGTAAACATTGTACGTGATGATCATTAATTTAGGATGCAAAGTATAGTTTAAAGCATAAAATCAATAACTCAAGATAATATTCAAGAATTACATGCTAAAAATCAAGAAACTTTCAGGAATCACAATTTAAGACATTTTAAGGGTCAATTATACATCTTAACTCTATCTTGGGCACATGGAAGAACAATCCCATGCTTTTAGGTAGCCTTTACATACCTGGGAATGAAGATTTTTTCAAGGAATCAAATCTTCTCCGGGAACCCTCACTTGTCTCTCCTGTTCTTCTCGCTGACTTAATGTAAAAGTAATAGAATTAGGATGGTTTTGGGTTTTGAAACCCTTTTGTACGTAAGTACATCTAAAAATTGTATTGGGGATATAAAATACATTGGGAAGGACAGAATTTCCCTTTTCGATTTAAAAAGAAATAAAATGACTCCCCATGCACTATTGCGCGACGCGCACTAGTGTATTTATACACTTTTTCGCGAATTTCAGTTCTCGGCAAATTTTTCAAAAAATAGACAAGTGTGGTTTCGCGTTCTCTCCGCGTCGCAGAAGGGGCGTGGAAACCCCACTGGTTTAAGCATTCTTTGAAAAGAATAATTCACATTTTTTTTGCGATAAAGCCGAGTCGAGTCCGTTTTCCGATTCAATTTTTCGCACTGATTGCAAATCTGGTCTCAAAATTTTCATCAGAGCTTGAGAAGACACGTTATGCGCACGATAAAGTTTTAGAAATTTCACTGAGTGTTACAGTTTTGATACTTGAATCTATCTATTTGATAGAGAGACACCACAGCTGGTTGTGAAACTATAGAGACAGAGGTAACACAGTCAGAGAACCTATGCGGAACAAGCTTTTGATACCCCCAGCACATCTCTGTTCGTTTATGTTGGACACCCATTGAAGGTTCTTGAATTAATGTTTGGGCTGAAATCTTTGGACACCTGATTTTGGAATAATGGATTGGTCGAAGTTCAGTATTTTCCCAAAAGGTCCATTTATATTTTCACTATTTTATCTCATCCAGAACATGGAAATATCTATAGCTTTCTGTTTATTTCTTATATAAGGAATAAAAGTCGTTACCATCACAACCAATAGGAAAAGGGACAACTGTGAGTTAGTTAGGATTCCATTCCTTTTGCTTCCATCAGATTGTATTTATACATGTTTTTTGATTTGTTTAAAGGCATAGAGAAGAAGAAAATTTCCCATTTCTCTTTATTTTTCCTATAGTTTGTTGTTGAAAAATCTGAGAAAGCCTATCTTTCAAATGTTCCCAATAAAAAAATAGCTTGTTGTGAGTTGTTAGAAATTTCTATTTTATGGACTCACATATCAATATATATATATATATAGATATACTATCATTTAAGTAGCTCATTGTATGATCTAATAAAGTATAAACGTTTTGAGCATTAAGGTTAAATAATTTATTTTATGAGTTTAATTTAAATAATTTGAAAACTTATGAACCTTTTCTTAAGCCTGATAGGGGCTTATTGAAAAGGTACCCGCTAAACCTGAAAAGGTTCCTCAGGTTATATAAGGATCTAGTCTCTAAGTCAATACTACGCTCTTTTCTTTTTTACCCCATCTCTGAGAAGAAACAATATATTAAGGGAGCAGTATCAAGACTTAGAAGATCTTATCTTCTTAAATCAAGATTCTTACAATGGAATAAGGTTAGTTTGCTTTTTGTTCTTATAGATTATATCTATGTACAATGATTTACTTGAGATCTTGGATGGATTTCTTTAAAGTTTTCCAACAAGTCGCATCTGAGCATGGTCTTGTTACATGATATTCAATTATTTATTTTGTTCTTCCTCTATTTTTGGTCTATCGTGAAGTGACATTCATCAGAATGGATCCTAGAAAAATATTTTTTCTGATATTTCAAAAAATAGAATCTTGTTTCATTAATTTTGATGGTAACCCAACGAATACGACATATTAGTGAATTAAGAAATTTTTTTTACAAGTGTTGATGCCACGAATTTTGCGGGTTTCTTTATATAGGTGTCGAATGTACAGTTCACACAATTTATTTTGCCCAAATTGTGGCTAGTTGTTACCTTTTGTCTCCATTATGTAAGATGTCAATCCCTACATCAATTATAGCCTCCTATTTTCACGTTGGATGACTGGACAACAGTTCTCAAGTTGAGTGCTAAAACCATACATTTTGTGATTTGATATTTGTAATCCGCTGCTTGTCAATCACAATCGTTGGGTCGGTGGAAACCTCTTTTGGGAAATTTTTTTACCACAAAGCCCCAACTAGGTATTACCACTTTTATGAGTCTTTTTTTCAGTGCAAGGCCGTGAATGTTATTTTTGGTTATTACGGCATTGCAAATTGATTATTGAAAAAGATAAAACGACCTTCTCTAAGGATTTCAATGCGCAATGGGTTGTTTGGTGTCAGTAATATCATTTTTTGCTTATTGATAATTTCTTTTTCTCTCACTTTGGGGGTAATTTTTTGTGAAAGAATATGTGATGCCAAATAAACCATTTGTTCTTGCTTTGCCCAGTAATTTTTTTTTGGGTTGGAGGCATCTTTTCTTTTGTTGTTACTGGAACCTAACAAAAAGGTGGCTGTTATTTATTTATTTTTTTGGAAAAAGTATGGCCTTTTTGCAAAGTTTTGGACCTTTTTTTTTTTTATATTTTTTAACATTAATGTTTTGTTGTTTCATACTAACAAGTTTGGAAAAAGACATTTTACGTCATTATATTATTTATGTTTCATATTCGTAAGTAAATAGATTGGAAATAATATGTTGCCAAAGCAATTTCTATTGTGTAAATTTCAGTTACTTTGAACAAGTAAACATATTTTATCTATGCAAAATAATCATCCCAAAGGAAGATTATTTTTGGCCAGATTATGGATAGTCATGAATATGTGATACATTTATAATGCATGCTAGTAATATGTCGGTCCAAAGAAAGGCATATTGTTAGGCCACTTTTAGTAATCAATATTTGTGGACTATGTATAAGAGTACCACATACACGTTATTATTTTGTCTAAAGACTAAATGAGAATGTTGTGCTAGATATCTTGAGATGGGCCCACCATTCATATATGTGTGATAAATATTAAAAGTTAAAGCATAATAACATTACATTTTTGAATATTAAAGAAAGAGTTCAAAGTTGGCTTATGTCAATTGAGAATATAAGTACAAACTCGATAATTACGGAGTCGCCGATGAAGGGTTTGTAGTCTAAAGTATCTCGTGGGCACATGGCTCATCTTGGTATTATAAGATTTAATGATGAACCATTCTAGTGGGAGTTTGTTGTTTTATTTATAATTTTGGCCTGCTAAAGTTTATTTTCTGTACAGATTAAAGTTTTATGAAAGTTATGAATTTTCACGTGTTTATTGACAACTTTGGAAATAAAGATATTGACTTTCTATTGTGATTTTGCATAAGGTATAAGAAAATGATTTTGGACTATTATAGTCATAAAGTAGGACCAATTCGAAATAGGCTTGATCATTTTTACATGTGATTTCCGTATTTGATCTATGTCATAGGTATTACACATATTTGTGACCATTGATGGGTTTAGTTTCGAATATCTGTTACGAAAACTGCTTAATCCTATATTAAATCGATGGACCAGATTGTTTTGAAATATTTTTAAATTAAGATAGCAAAAGTTTGTGCACAATAAAGTTTCAACTACATATGATCCTTCGGAAATATATGTGGTCACTGTTAGAAATTTCTATTTTATGGACTCACATATCAATATAAATGTAGATGTTAAGTAGCCCATTGTATGATCTAATAAAGTATAAAAGTTTTGGACCTTAAGGTTAAATATTTATTTTGTGGGTTTAATTTAGATAATTTGAAAACCTATGAACCTTTTCTTAAGCCTGACGAAGGCTTATTGAAAAGGTACCCGCTAAACCTGTAAAGGTATTTAACAGGTTATATAGGGATCTGGTCCCTAAGTCAATACTATGCTCTTTTCTTCTCTACCCCATCTCTGAGAAGAGATAATATATTAAGAGAGCACTATCAAGACTTAGAAAATCTTATCTTCTTAAATCAAGATTTTTACAATAGAATAAGGTGAGTTTGCTTTTCGTTCTTGTAGATTATATCTATGTCACAATTTACTTGTAATCCTTGATGGATTTCTTTAAGGTTTTCCAACAAAGTGAGCCAAATAATTGAACTAGGTAAGAGGTTCACCATCAAGGTAGAACTCAGGAAGAGACAATCAGTTCTTCTCATTAAAGCCAAGCGAAAAGCCCCAAATTTATTTTTTGAAATGCCATAATCATAATTTTCATATATCTCAAAATTCGTGCGTCATATCGAAAATTTGACTTCATATTCTCGATCAAGGGGGCAAGATTGAGTGGGAAATAAGTATGATCTGGATTTTAGAGAACCCTAGGAAAAAATAATTTTCACACAATATCGCATTCCAGAGAGCATCCATGCCCTGGCTGCTATGCGCCAGGGTCACGGAGCACTGTGTAAGTGTCCTTCGCATTGGGTCCGCATCGCGGACCAGATGCAGACCAGTATAATTTTTTCCTTAATTTTTCTGTGATGGCCAAGGGCATTGGGGTCATAGCCCCATGCCCACTTATGCGTGAAAACACCCATACTTAGCCATTTTTCAACTCTATATCACTCAAAACCCTCATAAATATCTCTCCAAGACTTAACAAAATATTTCATTCTAAATTCAAGGATTTCAAGCTTAAATTTGGAACTCAAGGATTCACTTCAAGCTCTAAGATTCCTTCAAGCTCATCTCAAGAAAACCCAAGTTTGAGGTATGTGAGTTTCATTCATTGGGTCCTTTCACCCATGGAGCTCAATCTTCCTTTTTATGAAAGTTGCATATTTTCAAGTTGTATCATCTATGGGTATCTCTTATTATAGATTATGAGTATGAATTATGTTGGGGTTTTATGAAATGTTGATTGATTATGCATGACTATCTATTTCAAGCTTTTATCATGAATTGATTTTGCCTATTTATAATGAGCATAAATTATATTGGGGTCTCATGAAATATTGATTGATTATGCATGACTATCTATTTCAAGCTTATACCATGAATTGATTTTGTCTATTGAGATTTTATTTTTTATGCTATGAAACTATGAATTATCATGAGCTTTTGTAATGGATTTGAAGGTACCCTACATGAGGGTTTTACTATATGTTGGTGGGTTGATTTGCATTAAATTTACTCATCCTATTTCACTTTTGAAATGCATGATTTTGAACAAGTATCATGAACCCACCATGTGTTTGATAAAATGTCAAGTCAAGAGTTCTCAAGTTATTGATGATCTATTTCATGATTTATAAGTCAAGTGACTATATGATGATTAAGGGCTTTCAAGTGTGTATTGACTTCAAGAAAATTATCTATGATTTTATGAGTTACAAGTTAAGCCCTATTTAAAGGATTTTTATCTCTTGTGAGCCATTCATGTTTAAGCAAGGATTCATGTATGATTATGATCTACTCTCATGTTTCAAGTTACGCTCACTAATAGAGGTCAAGCATGTTTCAAGAGCTACTCCGATCATGTTTCATGTTTCTTACAAGTTATACAAGATATGATTATTTCAAGTATTCCGTGGGATTTGACTTAGAACTGATTGAGGCTTAAGATGAGTGCTTGACTCAATGGGTCCTTATATAAAGTCTTTTGTCTCTAAACTATCTGCCACCATAGGATTATGATCATTACCCTTGCTATACTAGTGGGTCCATCTAGTCATGTTATCATGTTTAGTATGCCTTGGCAAGTAGACCACACCTAGCCGGGGGGAATCATGCCTGTTGACCTTACCAAGGGGGTGTCATGCCTTGGATTCTAAGTTGTAGCTACTTGGTCTATGTCGGTTGAGGTAACTTCCCACACATGTATGCTATATAGATTGAGGTAGATGAATATTTTACAAGCATGTTTTATTATGAGCAAATCATGCCATATTGAGATTATGTATCTATTGCTTATGATTATGCATTTTAACTATATCGGCTTATGTTTTATTGTATTTCATCCCATATACTTAGTACATTTGAACGTACTAACGCATATTCTATGCCTACATGATATTACCATGTAGGGATCGAAGCATATTTTGATCATTCTCTACATGTCTAGTTGATACTTCGGATATAAGCTTTGGTGACTCCACAAGTCCGAGGACACTATCTATATTACTCTTGCTATTTTGAGACTTCTTTATGTTGAACACTTGTTATTATGTGGGCGAGCCCGAAAAGTATCTTGGCCCCTGCTTCATTCCAAGTTAGAGGTGTTATTAGATAATATGATGTACTTATGCTATGAGCTTGACCGTTTATGCTTTTATGAATATCAAAATTTCCCTTAGTCCTGTTCCCCTTTTTATTATATATCTTATTATTGTCTAGTTTATTTCTGCAACCAACGATATGTGCATGTTATGATCAAGATGCTTGTTTGGGTTGTCTTCGGACTTTTCATTCACCGTGTCACATCTAGGCCCTAGGCTTGGGTCATGACAAACTTGGTATCAGAGCACTAGGTTGTTAATGGTGCTCGAAATCTAACACACAAGTGTCGATGAGTCTTATTCATGGTTGTGAAGCACGCCACAACTATGAATGGGAGGCTATGAGGAGTTTTAGGAAATATTTTACTTTTTCATGATCTATGTCGTGCGGTAGAGCTATAACCTCTAAGGATTATTTCTCATTCTTAATCATTACATTTCAGAAAATGTCTCAAGCTATTCGGGGTGGTGGACAAGGTGGTGACCATCTTTTACTTGAGGGTTAACTTCCCAATGGAGACATATCAACTGTAGAGATTCACAATGCTCTATGGCTACTGACCAAGGTTGTAACCGCTCAACTCGACTAATCGGTGGGTACCCTCGGGACCCCAAATGATAAGAGGGGGAAGAGAAAGGCTAAGAGAGCCTTAGTTGAGGGTGCTTCATCTTATACTAGACTACTGGTTCCCAAGTACAATAAGAAAATGATCCCTTTTATCACATGTCAAGGGTGTGGCAAGAGGCATCAAGAAAGGTATTTGTTGGGCACTGAAGGTTGTTTCCAGTGTGGCAGTATTGGCATAAGATTAGAGAGTGTCCTATGGCCTCCACAGAAGAAAGAAGAAGGGTTCAATTTGAAAGTGGACATGGTGGGGTAAGTTTTCCAAGGTGCCCACGATGTGGGAGGAATCATAAAAGAAGGTTTTTGAGGTACTGGAATGCTTGCTATGGGTGTGGCAAGATGAACCACAAGATTGTTGATTGTTCATATGCACAAATGAAGGGCAAAGGTGTTGATGTTCAAGTTCCTCCTAGGTGCCACAAGTGTGGAAGTACCATCTGGGAGATTCTTTGGCTAGTTTCAGTGTATGTTTCGAGTGAGGCGCAAGGGATCACAAGTTGAGACATTGTCCATAGGTTGCTAGGGATTATGAGGACGACCGTCGACATTCCCAACCATACCCCTCTAGGGGTCACTAGACTTGGCATGGTGTATCACAAGTATATTGAAGGTTTTTGATTTTGATGTGTATACATTAATAGACTCGGGTGCTACTCTTTCTTTTATTACTCCTTTTGTTGCCAAAAAGGTTCATGTTCGTCCCAAATTGTTGTGTGAACCTTATGAAGTGTCTACCCCTATTGGTGAGTCCATTGTTGCTAAAAGAGTCTATAGAAATTATCCCGTGTTCATATTGCA
>DF364964.1:0-22240 GCA_000787875.1 Solanum virginianum | reverse complement strand
TTGGATGAGTATTTTTCCATTCTAAATCTCTCAAAAACTTTAATAATATAAGCTTTCTGAGACAGTTCCAACAATCCTTGTGATCTACCCCAAAATAATTCTATGTCAATCACATAAGATGCCTCTCCCATATCTTTCATTTCAAAATTGTCAGGGAGATATTTCTTGGTACTGTGTAACAAACCAAGATCATTAGTAGCAAACAAGATGTCATCAACATACATAACTAACATAATAAACTTACTTTCACTGACCGTTAGATATATACACCGATCAATGATACAAAATAACATATCCAGTGGAATTTCACAAGTGGGGATACACCGATCAATGGTATTCTTCTTAAATCTAAAGGTGACAATAGTTTCATTAAACTTAAGATACCATTGTCAGGAAGCTTGTTTAATTCCGTATATTGACTTCTTAAGTTTACACACCATGTGTTCCTTTTCTTTGACAGAAAATCCCTCAGGTTGATTCATATAAACTTCTTCCTCTAAATTTTCATTCAGAAAGGTTATTTTCACATTCATTTGATGCAGCTCTAAGTTAGAATGAGCCATAAAAGTCATTATAATTCTGAGTGAAACTTTTCTAGTGACAGGTGAAAATATCTCCCTATAATCGATGTCATCTTTCGGAGTAAAACTTTTGGCAACAAGTTTGGCCTTGTGACATTCAATATTGCCAGTTGAGTCTCGTTTGGTCTTAAAGATCTATTTATACCCAACTCTTTTGCAACCTTTAGGTAATTCAACAAGGTCTCAAACATCATTATATTACATATACTTCAACTCATCTTTCATGACTTCTATCCATTTATTAGAATTTTTATTTTCAATGACTTGCGAAAATGAGACTGGATCATTATCAATTCTCAAGTCAATTTTTGACTCGTGTAGATATACCAAATAATCATCAGAAATAGTAGATATCTTTTTGTCTTTGAGACCTCTTTAATGCTATTTCTTGTGGTTCATCTACTGCATGTTCATTAATTATGGCTTCGTTATGATTAATAAGAGCATCAATTTATTGTTCTTGTTGACTATTAGATTGTACAACAACTTCAGGAACAACAACTTTAGAAGAAGTATAGGGAATAGAGATATTTGAACCTCAACTTCTTTAATTTTCACATTGTGTGGTTCGTCACTCCCACTAACTTCACCATTCTTAATAAACCTAGCATTTTCAGTTTCAACAATTCTCGTACTATGATTAGGACAGTAAAATCTATACCCCTTTAATTTTTTTGGATAACCAATGAAGAAATCACTAATTGTTCTTGAATCCAGTTTTTTTTGTGGATTATAAATTCTAATTTCTATCGGGCAACCCCAAACATGCAAGTGCCTCAAACTGGAATTTTCTACCAGTTCACAATTCAAAAGGTATCTTTGGAACTACTTTACTAAGACCCTTATTTAGTAAGTAAATGGTAGTCTTTAAAGCATATATCTACACAGAAAGAGGTAGAGAATATACTCCTAACCATATCCATTAATGTATGATTACACCTTTCTGCCACATTATTTTGTTGTGGTGTGTTTGGCATTGTGTATTGAGCACATATGTCATACTTTCAAGGAATTTAGCAAATGAGCCAGGGTGTTGTCTAGTTTAATCATATCTTCCATAAAGGTCACCACATCTATTTGATTTGATTATTTTCACTTTTCTGTTTAGTTGTCTTTCAACCTCAGTAATAAATACCTATAAGGCACTAATCGCTTGAGTTTTTCATAAAACAAATAGACATATCCATAATGTTAAAAATCATCAATGAAGGTGATAAAGTATTTTTTCTTACTGAAAGATGCAATATCAAAAGGACCACAAATATCACTGTGTATAATTTCAAGAGGTTGTGAGCTTCTTGCGGCTCCTTTCTTTGTATGTTTTGTTTGTTTTCCTTTAATACAATCCACACAAATATTAAGGTCATTAAAATCCAAATCTGGAAGGATTTCTTTCTTAACTAATCTTTTCAGTCTTTCCTTGGATATGTGATCTAAACGTTTATACCACAAGTAAGCAGATTGTTCATTCACTAAACTTTATTTAGTATCAATATTATGATGCAAAGTTAAGAGTGATTGGGCAAATAGATTATCAAGATTCAGTTTATATAAGCTATCACAAAGAGTACCAAAACAATAAGACAATTATGCTTAAATAAACTGAAACATTCATTACTGAAATCAAAGGAGTATCCAGTCTTATCTAACTTAGACAAAGAAACTAAACTTTTCAAAAGAGAAGGTATATAAAAAGTTTCTAACAAATCTAAGTGATAGCCAGTATTGAGAATCAAACGGTAAGTCCTGATAGCTTCAACTGGAGCCTTCACTCTAATTTCCATATACACAAATCTTTTATTTTGATTTATGATCCGTGTTGTAAGAAATTTCTACGTCGTATTAGAAATATGAACAGTACAACTAGAGTCAATTCACTTAGTATTATAAGGAACTTTGATTAGTTTTGATTTGAGATATATAAAAGCACAAGATCTACCTTTCTTCTCGAACCATGCATTATGTTTCAGGCAATCTTTCTGAAAGTGTCCAAGTTTTTCATAGAAACAACACTTATCATCCTTATGTTTCTTTTTATTTACTTAAGATGATGATTCATTAACATTAAGTTGCTTCTATTTTTCCTTAACATGCTTCTTTTCTTTCTTTCCAGCTCCTTGATAACTAACATAGTTGATGGAGTGGGTTCCTTGATTTTTGAGCCTTATTTCCTCTTGAACCAACATTCTGTGCAATTCATGCACATTTCATTTGTCTTTCATGGTATTGTAGTTCATTTGGAATGGGTCATACTAAGACGATAATGAGTTGATGATGAATTATACAAGGAAATTTTGTTCCACTTCCATCCCCAAGGACTTAAGTCTTGTTGCTATATTTGTCATCTCAATGATATACTCATGCATAGTACGTGAACCATCAAACTTCATGGTGGTCAAAGTACCCATTAGTGTCTTGGCAAGCGACTTATCAGCAGTTTGAGAGCATTCTTCCATAAGTTTCAAAAATTCACTTACATTTTTTATCTTGGGAAGAGTAGTCTTAATATTGCCCTCAATATTCATTCGCATGAACATTAGACCTAACCTGTTAGACCGATCCTAGTGCTTATAATGTGATCTTTCCTCAATATTGTTAGTTTCAGTAATAGCAGTTGGTTTCTCACTATAAAGTGCAACATCCAGATATAAAACTCCAAAATAGAATTTGATCTGTTCGCACCATTCTAAAAATTTAAGTCCGTTAAAGGCCTTAACAGAGGCAGAGTGCGAATGAAGAGCAAATGCTGCAAATATGTTATGCTTATTAGTAATGCTTTGAGTTATACTATTAGATTGAGAGATGGTTTATAAACTCTTAAATATATATTGATCGAACATCAAAATACAACTTTACACATAATGATGCTTAAGTATAAATTTTAACATTATTAAATAATTTTGACATATCAATTAATAATATTCATTATCTTTGAATAAATAAATATCATTAACAATACATCTAAATTAACTCCTTAATATTAATGGTTATATGAACAAATAATCAACCTTTGGGTGATCCATAAATATCTTATAACCAAAAACTTCAATTTATCCATATAAGTGTTATATCGGCTATAAATATCAAAATAATAGATTATTGAATTTAAGTTAATCATTATTTTGGAATTAATCATTCAGAAATTAGACCATGAGATCTTGACTTGATCACTTGAACAGAAGTCCTTTTTTTGTTCCTGACAAGATATTAATTTTCTCTCTCTTTACCTTTCATTTCTTTCAGAATAATTGTTGATAGAAAGTGTAGTATTCTTCAGTCTTTATAGGCAGAGAGAGGGCCAATTACTTTCAGTCCCACTTTCCATCATCATGAGTAGGGGAAGTTATAACCATAATAAATCTCATAAATTCCCATTGTCATGCCCTTAACATCCCATTATCATACCCATAACTCTCCACTAATATAGCCACAACTTCCCACTAACATAGTAAATCTCATAACTTTCCATTGTCATGCCCTTAACATCCCATTATCACACCCATAACTTTTCACTAATATAGCCACAACTTCCCACTAACATAGGTAGTGGGTGGTGGTGGAAAGTTAGGATAAGGGTGGTGGGAAGTTATAATAACTTCCACCAATCATAATGGGTAGTGGTGAGAGGTTACAGTAACTTCCACCAATATAGTGGGTGGTGAAAAGTTGCAGTAACTTCCACCAACATAAGTAGTGAGCGATTTAATAACTTCCACCAATATTATCCAATTTGAATTTAGTTAGTAATTAAATATTAAACCAAGATTAATATTAATGTGAGCCATCAAATCATCATACATGGACCATAAAAACTAACAACTATAATATCTCACAAGTTCTATGATAAGGAGTCGAATCATTCATTGTGGGTGTATCAAATTGGACCGGGTGATATCCTACTAGTACATGTGTGTTAAGATCCATTCCTGAGTGTAAGAAGTGTATCAGATGTGGTTTAGGGTTATAAGGGACCTCTAATACCAAGTTAAGTTTAAAGCATTTCTACTGGCTAAGTTTTTTCTGAGTTCATATAAGGATCAATTTTAAATGACCATATCTCTTGGAATATGGGAAGTTAGGTGACCCTATGACCCACAAATTGAAGGTCTATAAGCTTTTTTCCAACGACACTAGTTGTTTATCAACCCCTGGCATATTTTGCAAGTTTAGAGTAAAAGATTATGACTGATTTACCAATCGCTTTAACTAGAATTGTCAGATTTACTTCCTCTCTATGACACAGACCTAGTCGCAAGTGGGCCAAATTTCACCATTTTTTGGGTTTTTAGGGTATTTTTGTCCATACACTTTTGGGGGTTAACTAAATAGACTTAAAACCTTGGGTACACAGTAAAGATGAATACTTTTTCAACTCTTTAAATAACAATTCTTGCGATTTTTCAACCATTTCTCAAAGCTTTTTTCTCCATTATAGACTTTGTAAGCTTATTTTGAGGAGAATCAAGCATGCATTGTTAGAATTTATTCATGGATTGCTTGGGAGAGCATTATGGATCGATAATATTCTATTATCTTTCGTTAAATCCTCTTTAAATGATACTCTTGAACCTTAAATTGTGGAGCTGATTTGGATGAGTTCTTGAGTCCAAATTGTGCTTAATTTTGTAGCATAAGTTTCTTGAGTTATTAAGGATCTAGTGACGGGTTTCATTTTAATTTTTTTAACATGTCCCACGGGCCTTTTTTTAACCCGCTTTTGGGCTCGAAAAAAATATCATAGTAATATGAGTATTATTTTTCTGGTAGTGACACATAATTTGCAATATTGATAATATCGTGACATATAAAAGCTATAAAGAAGTGATGAGCAACTCATAGATAATTTGAGTTTTGCATTATGATCTACTTTCTTTTGGACAGTGCTTCATGAAATAATGCTTGGTATAGATTGCATCTGGGTTAAGGATGTATATAACCAGTAGAATTACATTTTTATTTCTATTTTCTTGATTTTCGCATGAGTGTCAAGCTAGCTTTGTGTTGTGAAATCCTTAGCTTAGGCTGTAATTTCTTACTTATGGCTTAGCTTGGTATGAATTAGCTTTTTCAGAGTTTATGTTTGAGGCCTTAGGATAGTGTGGTGATCTAAGTGTCTTAGAATGACTTTTAATGATCCTTTAGTTAATAAAGTTTCTCCTTGTAGATATTACTGTAGATTAATAGTACCATTTGCTATTGTGTGGACTTTTGATTTGCTTTGGCATTGCGAAAATTCATCCCAAATAGACCTATTGGACATTATTTTGATCCCTATCTTTGATTAGTCTATGTAACTTGTTATAGTCATAAATTGACATTAGTTATATTTGGGGTTCACTAAAGTACTAACTTCGAATAAAGGTTGAGATTATTGATTTACTCTTTCAATTGTTTGATTCTTCAAGCTTTCCTTCATTTTTTGAGTTGTGGTGATCATATTATGTTATTATTTTTTAGCATGTTGGTAATATTATTGGGCTCGTGGCCTTGGTTGAGGACCAATTGGACTCCAGGTGTCTCTATGTTCTAGGAGCTAGTTGTTTTTTGTTATGTAACTTTGTATATTTAGTTGTTCAGATGTTGGTGATCGAATACATTGCATTAGTACTCACTTTCACATATTTTGTGGTACGATTCCAATGAATGCATTTATTTTTGCTACCATTTTGAGAAAGTATGATTTTGCACTTTTAACTCTTATTATGTGTTTTGATAGGAGTTATATCACCTTTACCACAATGACAAATGGATTTTTAAGATAAAGCATTAAGGATGTGCTTACCACATATTTGATCAGTCGAGGAGATTCTCTGTAACAACTCGATCTAGGGGCCTAGTCGTCACACAACAAATAAGATACTCGAAGGCACCTCACCCAATCCATCTTAAGCATTCATAGGCATTTAATGAAAATATTTGTGAAAAATAAGAAAAAAGGGACTATGGGTCATTTAAACAATGAAGCAACATTAAAAAAAGATGGTAAAAATAACTAGCATCCATTGTCTATAAGCATACCAACTACTACATCAATGAACGAAACCTGTAATAGTCGAATTCCATCTAATAGAAAAGAATTCATAATCGTGCAACATAGAAAGTAAACGCCTCAAAAAGGTTACAAATACATTGTCTCAAAAATAAACACAATATAGAGTGGAATAATGGTATAGTCCCAAACTAAGGGCTTACCATAAATAACAATGCTAGTCTTGAACGCTGAGTAGTAGCCACAAGTCGGTGGAGGAGTACTTATCCCTACATGGTTAAATCATGCAGGAAAAATATACCTTAGTACGTTGAAATGTACTAAGTATGTGAGATGTAATGCATGTATGAAATTGTAATGCCATCATTCATAAATATAACATATAAGTATGCATGGGCTACAAAGAGATTCCGGTCCAAATTCTTAACCGGCAAGTTTGCAAATTAAGGACCAAGGAGATTGCCTTAGTCAAAGTCTTGTAGAGAAATCAACTTGTTGAGGAAGCCACATAGAAGGTTGAGGAAGATATTAAAGTCAAATATCCACATTTATTCATGCCTAATGATGAGGATATTAAAGGTAATGTCCTTATTCTTGACTTGAATTGATTTGTCTATCCTTGAGTTGAATAATTGATTGTTTAGAGAGTTTGATTGATTGTTATTCGACTGAGTCTTGATTGTTATTCATGCTCAATGTTTCCTAGTTTCATCTTCATTAGAGGATAAATGATCCTATGGGGAGATATTGTAACACCCTCTAAATTATTCCACACTTGCATGACCTTGAAAGTCCTGAAAAAAGATTGAAAAATGTTTGGAAAAAATTACTACTAATGACCACAAGAGGTTATCCACGACCCATAGATAGTTCTATAGCTTGTAGATGAGGCTTGTGGTTACCCCCAACACTTGGTGAAATCTAACTTCTTGAATATCCTTGTACGAGCCTATTTATGACCTGTACTTGCTTCCATAAGCCATAAAAAAGAGGTTCGTAGAACCCCAAAAAGTTTTCTAAGTGTGGGACTCATGTATAAAGGGGGTCTACGACCTATAGTTCTAATGATGGCCTGTAGAATGATCCTCATGGTTCTAAGTTCAAATTTTAGGTTTCTGAATCTTAAACCACGAACTGACAGGATGAGCCCATATATGGGTTTATGGCCCATAAAAGGTGATTGTAAACTTGGGTCACACATAACTAGGTATTAGAATCCCAATCTATGAAGGGCCACTTACAACCAGTAGACTAGACTACGACCCGTAAATAAAGTTTCGTGGTCTAGTACAACAGCTTTAATAAAGGGTAGTATTGTCTATTCCCATCTTTCCCAAACATAATCCACATCGTGTTGGGATTATAAGGACCTTAATAGTTTTCTAGGGGTATTTTCTTTTAGAAAACACTTAGACTTTTAAGAGCAAAGATTGAAAAAGCGGAAGCTAGAGTTCCAAGTATCTGACTGTGACCCTCTGAGTTTCAATTGTCCTTCAATTTTTAGGTATGTAAGGCTAATTAAAGCATGAATTTTAGTTCTTTCATATGCCTTATTAACTTTGACTTGACAAGTTGAGAGTAATTGAGTCCCCTATAATTGTGTTCTTGAGATTTTTTCTAAATCCTAATATATCCCTGTACGATGTTAAATGGCTGGTTGTTTTTATGAGCTACATTTATTGTAACAAATGATTTGGTCCTTCACTACATAAGACCTAACTAAATTTTGCTTATATCGAATGTCCCTATATCATAAATGGGTTTAAAAGTATGAACTGTGAAAATTATGAATGTGAAAGAGTTGAATTTGAATATAACTTTTCTAAAACTTAAAGATTCCTTTGTATTTTCTCAAAAGTGAATCCAATTATCGAAAAGAATTAATTGTTTCAAAATGCATAACCTTATCACTCTTGAATGAGGGGATAGATTGGATAGTATAATTGATTGAAGAGTTTGATTATGATAGAATTTATGAACTGATACGAGTGCACGTGAGACTTGTTGATTGGATAGATTGAACTGATTTATTTTATGAGCATTGAGTCTTGAGAGGAATATAGAGTAACGAATTGAGTATGCGTAAGTAACAACTCGGACTCAATAACCAAGTCACCAAACATAGGCTAGAATTGAATTATAAATCAGATGAGTTCCTTTATATTATCCCCTAAGTAGACTTGATTGATTGTCCTAGATCTATAATTGGTTAATTTGTCCTTTATCTAGCAAAGTATTGGACGGTCGTGACAATAGCAATGAGCTTGTTATATGATCACTTGCTCATAAATGATTATTGTTGGATAAGAGAAACTCCCAAATAGGTCTTAATAGTACTCTAATAATTAGATTGGATTGCATATGATTAGTCACTGTCCAAACCTTATTCTTGCTTTAGACTTATGACATTCTGATTGAGTTCATTATCTTTCTGATTTGAGTATTTGAGCTAATGTCACTCTACCTTGATACATGTTTCATTCTACCATTTTATATACTCATATATTTCATGTACTGATATCTATTTGCCTTGCATCTTTTCATGATGTAGAGACAGTTACTAGAGATCGTCAATATGTATACCGTTGAGGATCTTTTTGCGTTCAGTTGATTGGTGAGTCCTCCCTTGCATTAGAATGATACTATTTATGTCGTTCTTGTTTGATCTTAGTCTTTCATTTTATTGGAGATAGTCGTAGACCTGTCATTAGCACTATTTAGATAGTAGAGATAGAGGCTTCATACACTAGATGATGATTAATTAATTCGAATGTTGTCATATTGACTAGTTTCTCTCTTACTGGTCTTAAGATTAAATTAAGTTTGATTTGTTGGCCTTTAGCCAGGGGCGTGACATACTTTGACTTAGCAAAGACTTTAAGTAAGTGTCATTTTCTATTGTATGCAACTTTACTTACGGTCTCATTATTTAGTGACTTGCAAACAAGCTTACTTTGTTTGTATGCTAAAGTTTGTTTCACAAAATTTGGAAACTTTTGAACTCCACCTAGATTTGTGGTGGTTTGAAAATATACCTTAATTTTGAATAATTCTTTCTTTTTCTAATACTGAAATTTGGTTGAACTTGAAAATTTTTAGCTGAACTTATAATTTTTGAAATTTTTTTAACATTGGCATAAAAAAAATCTATGGAATCCACCAAAAACCAAATAAAAGAAAATGTTTTCATTAAATGCACACAAACTAGAAGGCAATGATATTTTTGACTAAAAAAATGATAAAATTGAATTATTTCTGGTAGTTTGAGAACAATTAGCCTCTTTTTTAATCATACTGAATTGTCATGTCAGTGTCACGCCCCGAAAGGGTATCCTAGGCGTAACTGACACTCGGAGACTATTGCTAGCCCCCAAGCGAACCGCCTAGTCCCATTACACTAGTTCAATCAACAATTTAGCGAAAGATAGTCAAGAGAAATCTAACTATCGGTGAGCTACAAGACTTTTACCATCACTATCAAATATAGGCTAAGAGTAATGAAAACAATCTCAATATAAAGAAGGAAAAGGGGAAAAGAACCCAACATTAGCCATCATCAATCTATGTCTATGAAGACTCTATAGCTACCATCTAAGAAGGTACCATTATAGGCCATGACTACCACAGTCCAATAAAAGAACTCAAAGATAAAAACAGAAGCAAATAAAGATGTCCTCTTGAAGGCAGGGGAGGACTTACCAAGTCTAGATCAAGGAGCTCTGAACCTCAATGATTCACCTACTGAAGTCCTCTGTCTTCATAATCTACATCACAAAACGATGCAGCGCCAAAAGGGCACTAGTACGTGGAATATACTGTATGTAAAATGGGCTAAAGTAAATAGTAAGGGCTATACAATATACAATAACATCAGCTCATCAATCACTCAGCCTCACTCAGAGAAAGGGACAGGACACTATCACTTCACTATCCATCAAGACATCAAACAATCACATCAACCTCAAAGTATTATCGACAGGGAACATATTTGAGAGTTTCTATAATCGACAATCAGCACCTATGAGCCGGTGATGGTACAACGAAGAGATGTCATTGCCACATCCGTACAATACCTTGCCGGGATAAAGAACGAGTCTATCGGAGATCCTAAAGAAGTCTATCAAGTCCTCTACGGGACAAAGGAAATATCCACTTTCACGGTCTAATCCTCTCCTATGCTGGCCATGTAGTTAATGAGTGCGAGTGGGACTCACTCTTATCCATTTCGGTGCTAATACTCCTCCCAGGACTCAACACGCTCATAAGTCTATCAATTTATCAAGAACTTCTATCACCTAGCCTCTACGGGCAGGAATACTCACCTCATGTTATTATCTATCAACTCAAAGAGCAGGATTATTCCTTCAAAGCTAAGGTTCAACCTCATTTAGACTCTAAGAACACTAATTCCATCAACATACTCATCCTAAGACTCAGACCACAATAATCAATATAGTCAGATAGTCAAGGCTCTAAACATTACCCCTAGGTTCATTCTTGAAGTCTTTAATAGAGAATTCATGTAGGGTAAATACATACTCACATAATAATACATGTAAACAGTTAATTTAAAGTATGATGATCATCAATTTAAGATATTATATAGAGATTAAAGATAAATTTCAAGAATTACAACTCAAGACCTATGAACTATCAACTATCAACTCACTACCTTCATTGGGGCACATGGGAGAACAATCTCATGTTCTGGGTAGCCTTTACATACCTGGGATGAAGATTACACTAATCTTCTACAAGAATTCGGACCCAAGCTTTGGAACCCTCAACTCTTTCTTCTTCTTCTCTTAATTCTCCCATTGAAACTTAGAAAATAATGGGTTTTTGAAACCCTTCATATGAGTTTAAGACTTTAAAACACGTTTTGGGACTTAAAAATAGGTTGGGTATGACCAAAATACCCTTCCCAAAATTAAGAGAGAAATTTTAAAAATCTGTACACTGGTCCATGACGCGCCAGGGGCGTGGACTAGTGTATTTCGCGAAATTCTTTCGAAATCCAATTCTCGTCGAAAATTTATAAAAAAAATACTAAGTGTGTATCCGCACCCCCTCCACGTTGCGCCAGGGGCGCGGATCGACAATGTTTTCGGGGAAATTAGTAAAATTTATTTTTTATCCGGTTGCTCTTAAATCGGGTTGATGCCATTCATTCGATTTTTCGCACTAATCGTCTGGTTTTGGATTTTTCATCGGAGCTTTGGAAGACACGTTGTGCGCACGATTATGTTTTAGGGGCATTTCGGTAATTTTACGGGGTGTTACTGTCATCATTTAAATGGCTTATGTGGCACGACTAACATTTTAAGGGTATTTGTGGTCCCAAAAATGGATTAAAATAATATTTTTATATCAAAAATAAACAAAAGATAAATACGAGTTATTTCAAATAGTTCAAGGGTATTTATGATTCTTTTTCATTGATTGAGTATAGCTAATTAAATTATATATTTATATTGCATAAAGATGATAAATTGATACATGTAAATGTCAAGTAAATCTAGTTGAGTTGGAGAAAATAAAATATGTGACATTATTTAGTTGAATTTTTCTAGTTCTTTTAGTGTCTGTCTAACACATGTTGAATAATTATAATAGGTAAAGTTTTTTTTGGTTAAATGCAACTTGAGAAATGGAGTTGAAACATAAAATGAAATAAGATTGAGTTGAAGTACTAAAATAACATTTAGGGACAATTTTTTTAAAAAAATTAAAATAAAATCATATAGGTGTTGACCTTTTCACAACTAGTTGAATTTTCATGTTTATGAATATCAAGTAACAAATGCAAAAGAAAAATCAAAGTAAGAAATGAGTATAATCACTTGACATATTGAGGTGACAAGATGTTGGTCCTATTAGGTGTGTGTGTTTGTACTTTGGGCAACATTTTGGTTTATGCCCCCACCTTATTGCAAACTTGTAGCTGTATTCTTCAAGTAGATTGATAATCACACGTACAAAAGTTAGTACTTTTTTTGCATTTGATAAAAGTTCAATAAATAGCTATATCAATTAGTTGGACAAATATGTTGTCATTTTTAATACAAGAACTACTAAATTTTGAATATATTAATACAAAAAATTACAATATAAAAATACTAATTTTTTGATGGATAACTATTTTTACTCTTTCTTTAAAATATAATAAATTTAAAAACTTTAACCTGACCCAAAACTCCAAAGACAAAAAGATCAAAAATAATATCATAAAAAATATCTAAGAAAGATATCATATTGTTGAGTTAATTTTATGTGAGTTAATTCTACATATATTAATTAGGTGTAATGTAAAGAAAAATAAATAAAAAGTATCTTACATAGGAGATAAACATACATATTCGTTCCAAACAAAGACTTTGTTAAGTGTGATGTAGTGACCTTTAATGTCATTAACATTCACATCCATTTCTAAAAAATTACTCCTTTTTGCAACTCCTCCTCTTGCAAATCTTATATAAAGAAGTGACTTTGGTGGACATAAGATACAACACACCCAAAAACAAAAAAAGCTCCCTCCTTTCTTCTTCTTAAATATTTTTTTGGGGAATTAGCTTTGATCAACCTCCAAACTTTCAGCCACGAGTGTACATGTTTGAAAGTAGCTATAGTTTTGGGAGCAACCGGCTACAACAATTTGTATCCCTGTCGAATCGAAATCGCTTTCAAGATAGTGCCTTACCACGACATAATGTTTGTAATAAGTTATTTAATTCTAGTCTAATATCAATATTGTAGTATTTTTTTACTAATAATTTGAAAGCGATTTTCTTATATGCAATATTAATAAATGACATTTTCCTTGAACAAAATTTTTTCTGATCTATCAAAAGCTTGAGCCATTAGAGAAAATAATTTTAAACGTTGGTCACAAAAAATTTTATTTTTTTTTTTTGAATAATTAGAAGTTGATTATGTTGTATTTAATGAACCTTCTATAGGTGGTTGTAATAGTATTATTGATCTTAGCAAGTGTTGACTGTTGATGTTGTTGCTAAAATGAAATTTGAAAAAAGATAAATAAAACTGTTAGAGGACATTTGTTGAATCATACGACTAATCCTTTATTTGATTTGTTTGTTACATACAAATCTGCTAAGGAAATATGAGATGGTTTGAAAAAGAAATGTGGTGTTAATAATGCTGGAAAGAAAAAATATGTTGTTGGTCAATGAATTAAATTTTAAACGGTCGACAATAAGTCAATTATTGAACAAGTTCATGAATATGAGAACTTGATTGTTGATGTTCTCAATGATGACACGTAGATATGTGAGATTTTTTAGGCTAATATTTTGCTCGAAATTTTTTTATCATCTTCAAGTGATTATACAAATCAGTTAAAATATAAGAACAGGAATATAACTCTCTAAGAACTTATCAGTCATACGAGGACTAAGGAGGCAAACTATCTCAAAGATAAGATCAAAGCACTTTCTCTTAATTCTTCTAAAGTTAATCTTATCAATTCATCTGGCACTTGTGTTTATTCAAAAATGATAGATTCAAATTGTGTGATCATGTATTTGTATGTAGATGACATGCTAACCTTTGGTCCTAATGTGAATTTTTTTAATGAGACTAAGAACTGTTTGTCTTCCAAATTTGAAATAAAAAATCTTGGAGAAGCAGATGTGATTTAGGGGATTAAAATCAAAAGAAATATTAATGATTTCTCTTTGTGTCAGTCTCATTACATTAACAAGATGTTGAAAAAGTTTAATTACTTTGATGTAATTTCAGTGAGAACTCCTTAAGATCCTAGGATACACTTGAGAAAGAATAAAGAATCTAGTGTTTCTCAGACTGAATATGCTAAAATAATTAAGAGCAATATTTCTTATGAACTATACTCACCTTGATATAGCATATAGCAGATTGAGTAGATATACTTATAATCTTAGTATTGAATATTGGAATGCTTTTTATTGCATTCTAAGGTATTTAAAAGGACTATGGATTGACGTTTACATTTTAATAATTTTTTTGGGCTATTTTAGAAGAATTTTGTGATGCAAACTATATAACTAACAATGATAAAGTTAGCTCCTGTAACGATCCTCAGTTTAGAAGTCTAGAAGTGCAGAAAAATTAGCTGAAGAATGACCAGAGTCAATTTACAAGGTCGAGTCCACAACCCGTAGATGGAACCATGAGCCGTAGGTCCGGCCCATGAATATAAACTTCAAGAAAGAGAAAAAAACTTCAAGTCTGAGGTAACCCACGAGGCCATTAACGGCCCGTAGGTTGATGCACGACCAGTAGGAAAGGTCGCAAATGAGGGTACTAGACATAAAGAAAATTTGAAGTTTTTGAAAGGTGACCTACGATTAACAACACAGTTCGTTGATCATTGCACGGCCTGTAGAAACCCTTCGTAGATAAAGTCTAGGAGAGTAAGAAATTTGTCTAAGTGTGGAAGGACTTTACAAGTCCAAGCACGACCCGTAAGTCAGAGGACGGCCCAAAAGTGAGGGTCTCATGGTTTGGGTTGACAAAATAGTTTTTGAAAGATTGAAAAAGGAGAACACGACGACCAGGACTATGGTCCGTCATTCAAACCACGCCCGTAATTAGGGTCTCATAAATGGGATCCGATAATTTTTAGTGAGGGTTAATTTTATCATTTTCGCAAATTCTAATCATAAGATATGTCATTTTGGTGATCTTTTAGGCCTAAATAAGGCCTTAAAATCCTAGAACCCTCATCATTTTTTTCATTCTTCAATTCCTAAAATTCCAAGGCAAGAAATACTCACTATAGAAGAAGAATAAGCTAGGGAGGCTAGGATTTCAAGGGGTTCTTTCACCAACAACAAATTTCTTCTACCTAAAGGTTACCAAGGTATGTGAGTTTGATTTATGGGTCTCTTTCACGCACAAAGTCCTACATAATGTCTTTTACCTTTTCTTTAAGTTCCTTCAAGTTAATATGCATGCTAATGTATTTCATGATATTTTACATTATTAAATTATCTCAATGATATCCTATGATATTTACTAAGTATTTACATATTTTCAAGTTAATGATGATGATCCCAATGATGTGGTTTTAAGTATTGAAGTATGGACTATTTTATCATATTTTGAATAAGCATATTTTTTCATGATTATGCATGGCTTCATGATTTATGAATGTTTCAACTTAGGAAGTTAGCCCACTAAGTTTCAAGTTTAAGTTTTACATGATATATGATGATGATTAGGGCATTAAAAGAAAAACTTTTAAGAGATGATTTGTCAAAGATATAAGCATGTCAACAATTGCCCTAATGGATGTTTCAGCAGGTCCCCAAGATGAAAGGACAATTCTCACTTGGAGGTTATTTAAGTTCGAGCTACTCCTAAGATTTGCTACTTATGATTCTAAAGTTTCATGAATTGACTAAGTATATATTTTAAAAATTCTTTGGGATGAATTAGCACCAATTGAGGCATTGTGGTGGGATTCGGTAAGGGAACCCTAGAAGCAACCATTTACCCCATTAACTATGTGCTACCATAGGAGTCCTTGTAGGTTAGGCTAGTGGATCCACGTAGGCTATATATGTTATATAAAGATGCATGCGAAGTGACAGAATTTCACCCCCGTGTCAATGTAGAGAGTTATGTTGGATTTCATGTAATAGCTCACATGGTCCTATATGTCAGTTAAGGTCCACCCCCACAAGTTTATGACTCTATGATATGATTCCATCACATGTGTTCTCTTGTTGCATTGTCCTTGTGCTTATTGGGCGTTCTTCCTTGTGCATGCTTAGCTCATGTTTATGTACTTTTACCGTCTTATATATACATGTTTTACTTATGAATGATGACATTACAATTCATGTTTGCAATGCATCTTACATACTTAGTACATTTCAAAAATACTAACACATATTTTGCCTGCATGATTTAACCATGTAGGGATAGGTGCTCCTCCAACGCTAGTTTTCAAGCGTTCGAGACTAGTACTTTTGTGGTTAGTCCTTTCTTTGGGATCTACCATTTTTCATTCTTGCTTTATTTTTCCAACATTGATGTATATGTTGACCTTTTGAGGCTTTTACATTTTATATTGTTTATGTTTGGAGTCTTTTCTATTTGATGAAAATTGACCGATACTGGTTCCATCCATTCATGGTTTAGTTGGTATGTTTTGTGGACAAATATTAATGTTTTCTTTTTAATGTTGCTTCGTTGTCATACTATGGCCCCATAGCACCTTTCACCCTCGGGTATCTCATTTGTAATGTGCCGACCAGGCCCCAAGTTGGGTCATTACAGCTTCACTAGTGGCTATGTGTTTATTTTGGGTGCAGATATTGTTTCATGAAAATCTTCTAAACAGACTTGTATAGCACATTCTACCAAGGAATATAAATTTATTACTCTTGAGTTGGCAAGGCAAGAAGTTAAGTGGTCCAAAATTCTTTTGATAGATGTATCATATGGGAAAGACAAGTTTCATCTATCTATCTTCATTGTGATTCATAGGAAGCAATCGAATTTGTCAAAAGTAGTGTGTACAATAGAGAAAAGAGACATATTCACATTAGATATGATGTAGTAAAATAGTTATTGAAATTGGATATTATTTCCTTGGAATATGTAAGGTGTAAAAGAAATTTGATGGATCCTTTAATCAAGGATTTGACAAGAAAAATGATCCTTGAAATGTCAAGGAGTATGAGGCTAAGGCCTATTGATTGAGGTAGTTTGGTGACCCATTAGGCCTCAATATACACCATATTTTCTATCCCTGTGGAGTGAAGCAATTTTTATGAGGTTAAGCTTATTTTGCCCTTAATGATTGCATTTGTATTAATCTTGATAGTTGTTGATAGCTAATACAATTGATTCAAATACAAATAAAAATAAAAAACCTGCTTAACTAACTATAATATCTGATATCTCAATAATTATTAACTTTAACAGGATTAATTTTAGATCTTATTTGTTTGCAGTTAATAATATTCTTAATCTTAATCATTTAAATCTCAATTATTAAGTTTTTTTGTTTTCAAGATTTGAATGTTAATCGCCAAGTGCAATTGTTTTTCTTATTATACAACACCTTAATGAGTTTGAATAGGTCTTAATGATTAAAATATATAACAAAATATTAATATCACTAATATGCATATTTTTAAGAATTTCTATAAAGATAACATGTTATTGCTACTCCATCTACTTTCACTCACCATTCATAATCATCATCTTAATGGTAACTATCACCACCGCCTATCATCCACAACCACCACCCTCAGCCCAACTACAAACACAACTATTGTCAATCACCAAAATTAATCGTCATTGCCGTTAGCAATCATTTGGCCTATCATCCACAACCACCTCCCTCAGCCCAACTACAAACACAACTATTGTCAATCACCAAAATTAATCGTCATTGCCGTTAGCAATCATTTGCAATGATTATCACCAAACATTATTAAAAATACTAACTAGTATCAATAATTATCACCATTAGTCAATGATATTATCACTTTTAGTCTATCATTTTTAAATTTAATTAATTATTAATTATAATTATAATAATTATTACTCTATTGATATGTTTGTAGTCATTAAGAATAAAATTAAAAAATAATTAAATTTGTCATAAATTTTTAAAATAATAAATAACTTGAGATAATTATTTATAAATCATGACAAATAATTTGAGTCATAGGAAAAACAGATTTTTTTGGTGACATATATGTTGATACCATATATTGGTGACAATATTTAAATTATTGTTTATTGCAAATTATAGTACTTTTTTTTACATAGTTAAATAAAATATGTTATTCCTCCTGTCCCAATTTATGTGGCACTGATCAAATTTCGAAAGTCAATTTTTTATGTCGTTTATTTTTAAATTTTTTTAATTATTATGATATGTATTATGTTTACGGCCATTTTTATATAACATATGTTATCCATCTATCCTTATTTATGCGATACTGATTCGAGTGTTAATTCAACTTTTTGTATGTCTTTTTAATATTTTAAGTTTTTAATTCTTGTGATTTATAGTATTTTTAATTTAATTTTCTTATATATATATTACTATTGTTAGTTATCAAGATTTATGGTAATATTTACGTAGTTTCCTAATTAAATAATATATGCTATTTCTTTTGTCCCTTTTATGTGACATCGATAGATTAATTTCAATAATCAATTGAATTTTTTATTTCTTTTTAAAAAATTCAAATATCATGATTTATAATATTTTTTTATACTTATCTAGATTTATGATAATTTTTACATAGTTTTCTAATTAAACAATACTTGTTATTTCTTCTGTCCCTTTTTATGTGACGTCGATAGATTAATTTCAATAATCTATTAAATTTTTTATTTGTTTAAATTTGAAATCGTTAAATATCATGATTTATAATATTTTTTTAAAATAATTTTATGAAACATGTTTTTAAAATTGGAAGAACCATAAGAAAATTACAGATATACCATTAAGCTGCTCAAGTAGACATGTAGACTTGTTGCTATGTTTTTAAAATTATTTTAAGCCGTCAATTATCATGATTAGTAGTATTTTTATACGATTTTTTAAATATATAGAACATTAAAAATAAAATAAACAAATTAAAACAGAAGAACCATAAGAAAATTACATATGTATCTCAAGCTGCTTAAACAGACATATCGACTTGCTACCTACTTGATCAGCTAAACTGCCTCTTATAATATAGTAAAATTTAGAGAAAATTGAATGATTTTTTCTTACAAACAGTACTCGATTGACTTTGATCAGTAAAAAGATTTTTTACTAACTTATTCTTAATAAATATCTTTGAAAAAAGATATAACTTTTTAGTAATTTATTGATTATGTAAAATTATTTTTATTTAAATAAAGATAAAATTGAAAAAAAAAAGTATCTTCTTAATCACGTGAAACGTCACTTATTTTGAATTAAACTGAAAAAAAAAGAATATCCCTATTTTTCAATAGAGAAAGTATTTTAGTTTGACTTCTTTATTTTTATTATTTTTTTCATTCTATTTTAAAATTATTTTTTCTTGAGTTGAAGGCGTAAAAAACAATTTCTCCATATTTAAATTTTACATATATTTTATTTTTCTCAAATTCTGTTTTACAACTTAATATTGAATATACTATTATTTACGGCAATAATGAAACAATTTTGATATGAATCCAACGAAGAGCTGAAAATTACAGAGAATGAGTCCAAGATTACCCAAATTTATGGTGGTTAGAATTTTATAATATAATTGTCATAGTATGGCTGAAAAAAGTCCAAAAGCCATAAAGGTTTGTCATGTCCAGAGAGAGGTATCATTTTCTAAAGTAGTCACGTGAAAATATTGTTTTATTTTTATTTTTTTATTTGTTTTTTTTATGTTTATATTAAAACTCGATTAAATTTAAATTTACATAAAAAAATTACACTAAAGAGTTAAATATTTCTCAATATAGGTAATTTTGTACTTGAGGAATTCAAACTTAAAACTTTTAATTAAAAATAAAAAAAAATATTTATCACTTTACCATAATTTTTATTAGTGATGCTAAATATTTTTACCATGTGGGGCATTTGAGAGTCAAAAGAGAAACTCACAGGTAGAGTTGGAACAGTAAAGAACCCCGTGACTTGCCCATAAGGCACCAGAAGATCTGATGTTGATGAAAAATTGTCTCTTTCCCAATGAAGCAGCAATATGCGATCAGTGACAGAGTCAATATTTTCATTAAAGATGTTAATTTTTTCAAAATATTGATAAGTGATTTTTGTATAAAAGATGTTCAACAATTGATATATATCAAAATATCTATATTTAATCTATATATTCAAAAAAAATTCTAATAAAGAGTATTCATTTGACCACTCGTAACTGAATATAGTTCCGCCCTGTATGCAACTAAAATCATAATAAAGCAACTTGTAGATGTATATATCACAAATTGACAATCAGACAAATCAACTACTCCCTACTTGCAGTCTGCTTGCCCTGCCCAAGATTCATCGGCTTCGAAAAATAATAATATGATATTTAAAAATCTTAAAAAATAAATTTAAAAAGTCAATTTTATGTTTACATGTAGGAAATTCAAATTATTTGTATATACATTAAAATAAAAATTTCTTAATATATGCAACATAAACTTTTATCGAAAAAATTCAGGTGAACATGGAGCCTAAATTTCCATCTTCCATTTTCCTTTACTATTCCCCTTTGATCCCGTCCTTATCATACATTTTGAACTCAACAAAATGTTTATCCTTCTTATTAACAAATAAAAATATTTTGTATTATTGTTTAAATAAAATTATATTTATGAAATTCGATAACAAAAAAATAGTAAAAGAATTACTTTATTTTGAAAATTTATATATATAATTATTCTATTTTAATTAATAAAATGAGATTAAGAAACAAATATTTCTCACTTTTTTATTAATCAAAGAAATTTTAAAAGAAAAGAAAACAAGAAAAGAGTTCTTTAAAATTAATACTTTTATTAGAAAAAAAGATGTGTTTCAAAAAAAAAAAAAAGAAATAATAAGAGGAGTGAAAACGCCTACATGTCAGCGCCACAATAAAGTAATTTTTTAAAAAATAAAAAAATACAAAATTATATTTTAAAATAAAAATCTCATGAAATTGCAGTTATTTATTTTACTTCTGGAAATTAATTTTAAATGTATGTAATTACAGTTATTTTCTTAATTTATAAATTAATTTTTTAAAAGAAATTTAGTGTCAGGCCACAATAAAAACAGTTTATTTTTAAAATTTTGTACTTTTGGTAGATATTTTAAAAAAAATACATGTTACAATTAATAAATAATCAAATCTGTAGACTCTTAATATTTGATTTTACAATATTTAAAAAATGTAATTTTCCAATAAAATTTTAAAATATTTCATAAATATAGTTTTTCAACCTTACAAATATATTTTTCAAATATAATTACCTACAACTAGCAGTTAGAGAACTGCAAAATTAACGTGCCCTTAAACATCTAATAGGAGACGTGTGTGATTCCCTTTTTTTAGGGAGAAATTATCATATTTTATAATTGTCAAATATTCTAACTATCTTTTCACAATTCCTCCTTATTTATCACAAAATTATTAATAATAATAATAATAATAATCTATATCTATATATCTATATCTATCTATCTATTTATCTATCTATCTATCTATCTATATATATATATATATATATATATGAGAAGTAAAAATGCCTACGTGTCAGCTTCAGAATAAAAGTAGTTTTTTTTTTAAAATGAAAAGAATTGCAAAATTGTATTTTGAAAAAAAATGCAATTACGGTTAATTGTTTTCAAATTAAGGAAATCACTTTTGAATCTATCTATATTAAAATTAATCTCTAATCTCTATTTTTAAAATTAATTAATCTCTAATCTCTACTTTTAAAATATCAATTAATTAAATAGTATTATTTTAATTATTTAATTAAAAAGAATACACATATCATTAACTATAAATTTAAAATTTTAAAATAATTCAAACAGTTTTAATGATAGTGATACTTATATATGAATTTAAATTAAAAACAAAATGTAAAATAAATAACGCACACACACGCGTAATGATTCCTAAAAATTAGGAAGAAAAAAATTGAATTTAGAGTCCTTTATTTAAGGAAA
>DF364965.1:7552-20840 GCA_000787875.1 Solanum virginianum | reverse complement strand
TAGTCCATAATACAGAGGAAACTCTGCCCAAATTTTTGTAAAATGAATAGTAACCTCATGTTAGATTCTGATTTGATTATGTTGTCTGGGTGCCCCATCTGGTACTAGTCACGGCCCATAGGTTGGGTCCTGACAGACTTATTCACCAGTTTGAACATTCTGTACCTATGTTGTGTTTGTTGGGCGGTTTAACCGCAGCGGTGACCTTGTCGACCCGCGAATACATATCTATGTCTGTTGTGTATTTGGCTGGTTTGCTGGAATCTTTCTGTTGCAGGTGGCTAGTCAATAAAACAGAGGAAACTTTGCCGAGATTTTCATAAATGAATAGTAACTTGTATCGGAGTCTGGTTTGGTTATATGGTTCGGGCGCCCCAAACGGGTGTCAGTCACAGCCCATAGGTTGGGTCGTGACATCAAACCTATGAAAAGGAATCTTTTCGCTGTTGCCTTTCTAGGCACAACTGCATAATAGCTATACCAAGATAAACATGTGACACATATTTCGAATGGCTTTTTCTTCTATGCACTTACTGCAGTAAGGAAACCATAAATGCCTCTATGACTCCTAACAAGAGTAAAGCTTTCTGAGTATGCGATCCATGATTTTTTGGGTATGTGGACATTCTAAAATGGAACTACTTTTAAAGAATATGACACACACCCATCCGTGTTTTTAAAGAGTTTAAGCAACATAGATTCTGACCATGTCAAATTTAACCCTAATGTTATTTAACCATTAAAAAAACTGTTTTGCCAAATTCTTTGTTCATACTTTTTGATACCTAACTTTTCAAAGTTCTCGGCTAGCAATATTGATGTGTAAAGTTCTTAGCTAACAATATTATGTATGATTTGAAGGATGTCTTGTAATGCAACAAATTTTTGTATAATATATATGTTCATTGAAGTAACATAGATACATACTTCACAAAGTGCTCGAGGAAACTACAGGATAATGGAGTCTGTTTCTTTACACGTGTTTTTTGCCATGTCTAAGCCTCAAAAGGCAAGGAAACTACAGGATGATGCTTGGAGCACCACTTATTCTCTTATGTGCCAAGAAATGCAACCACATGGAAACATATAAGATTTTAAATAAGTACCCAAAAAAAATTAAATTAGGGGAAAATTTTAAAAATGACGTTGGTACATGATACTTGAAAGCATCATAACAAAAGAAAAAGAAGTCAAAATCAGTCAGCATAGAAACATAATGAAAAAGAGGTCAAAGTAAATTTCACAAGGAACGTATATAAAGAAGAATTAGTGTGAATTTTCAAAAGTTAGAGGGGATATAAGTTGACAGGACCAACAGTAGGAAATTAAACGTAGTGAAAACAGGAAGACCTTGGATTGTTCGCAGGGCATTGGGAGGTGCTCAGTACAACTCCAAAGGCCGCAGCAAGAAGTTGTGAAGATCAGGCGAATCTGAAATTTTGCAGGAGGGGTTAAAAAATCATTGGGAATAAGTAATTTGTGTTGATTTTACTGAATAGCCTCAGAAACAATGGTGGAGAACATCCATTTACGTAGGGATTTGCAAATAACACTAGAGCAGTACTAGCCTGAGAGGTTGTTTACAATGAAGAAGTTGTTGTAAGAAAGATGCGGGATAGTGAAGGTCAATTCAGCGACCAGATTCAATAGAACCCAATAATGTCATTTGGAAACATAGGTATACACGAAAAAAATCATGTAAAACTTCAGTTGAACCACAAATATAAGTAGTATATATTCAACACAACTGGAATATAAATAAAATCAGTGGTCTGCAGATGAGAATTTTCGGGACTGAATTTGAATGAATCAATAGTGAAAAAAGAGCAGCACTTCAGCAGCTCCAAAGGTCAATGCATAGGAACTATGGAAGACTGGTTACCTTTGTCGGCGCACGGATCACAAAAAATAGTTAGCCTCCATATTTCTCTGCGAACATGTGGACTGTAAAAACCTGGTCTATAATGAACAGCCTGGAACTCTGGCCGAACCACTACTTCCTTAAAAATAGCTTCTTCAGAAAGAAAATCACATGTTTGCACTATTGTCATCACAAAAAAAAAGATTGTGGAATATAGGAAAACTCAGTATTCTGTCGATGAGAGTATTTGGAACTGAATTTACTTGAATCAATAGTGGAAAAAAGGTAGTACTTCAGTATCTTCAAAGTGCAATACATAGGTACCATAGAAGAATGGTTACCTTTGTCGAGGGGAACATGTTTCTCAGTAAGGTTATTCCTTTCAAGAATTTTGCAGCGATGGAGATTACTTCAATGCTGGATAATGAAATGGTGGCGGTTTCAGTTTTTAGCCTTCTAGTCTCAACTTACTTTATATTCATCAGTTGCTGAGCATGTTGGCCTTATCGTAAAGGCTCGGGATGGAGAAGTAAGCACTCGATTCATGCAGTATGTGTAAAATCATGAGTTATACTACCAGGCATACGTAAAGGCTTGTAATGCGATTAGGTTTTGTCAATTGTTTTACTGCTGAGTTATCTTATGTCACTATGGTGGGTACATCCTCTTCGTGTAGTTTTTTTTAGAAATATTCATTGTAACGTGTCTTTGGACTGCAACTAATTCATATCTTCTTCACGGCCATGTAATTGGAGGCATAACTACCTCTTCGTGGTAATAAAGAGTTGTCTTATTGACGCAACTGTATTTGTGAGGAAACTCAATTGGTGAAGGTGTGTTATGTGAAAGTATTCTGTTACAAGTGTCACGCCCCAAATCCCGTTAAGGCAGATCGGCACCCGTAGCCGATAAGGCTCGGGAGAACCAAGTTGTACCCATGTACTTTCTATACATATTAGAAGGTGTATCGACACTCAACATGCCTTTAAGGAGGTAAAAAATTATAACAAGCCAAAAGGAAACGCATATGTCTAGGCCGTTGGGGCCACGTTGTCTAAAGTACGAGACATGACCATATTTTAATTTATAGTCTACAAAGCCTCTAGATAAAGACAAGTATCTGATTAGGGTCGGGACAGGCCCCGCCTCAACTAACTGTACAACACAAAAATATAAGCTCTAGACATGCAAAGCCCCGAAGCAACCTCGATCTTGGTAACCACAGCTGGATATCCTGTACTCCTACTGGGGAGATCTACTAGAACTTATACCTGCAACATGAAATGCAGGTCCCCTGTAAGGGACGTCAGTACGGGATAATGTACTGAATATGTAAGTCAGGAAATACTATATATGAAATAACAACTCAAATAAAACTATGCACTGATGTATGATAAGAGACCACCCTTTAGTTACATTGTGGGATCATGTAGTTTATACTCTTTATATCACTTTACCTTTACTGTAAAATCTATGCACAATATACACTGTAAATGACCAATTGATCAGTGGTAAATTGTATTAGGTTCGTCCCTGGCTAGGCTCTTTCTTAGCCCCTTGGGCTACCCTTCGTGATAGGATCGTCCCTGGCTAGGTGATTCTTCCACCCCTCGGGCTACCACCTATCTATAAGCAATATGCATTACCTTTAAATTACCTTTGAGATGGTTCTTTTGGTGGTCACAATATCAAAGCTGTATAACTGTGTAGGTAGCATGTGACATGTAGATAACCATACAAGACAATATGACAATGAAAAGAGTACATTACACAATTAATGAAATGCGTATGAGATAAAACAACTTATGAACTTTATTTGGCAAAAAGAACCCATGTAACTTGGTATCCACGTATATATGTAGATTTGAAGGTGACTATGTATGGAAGCATATGAACATATGAAAGAGTTGAGACATGGTTGATAGTTGTGTCGGAGTTGGTAAGTGCCTTTATGTGCCAAGGAGGAATCTATATTTCATGCCAACATACAAATGGGCGGCATAACGTTACACCGTTTCGCTACATTTCGACGTCGACAATTCCAAACCTATCCCAACTTTAACCAAACTATACTTAACACATTTATACATAATAACAGTCTTAAAAAAATCTCATAACAGTACCAAATTATTCATGAATAACGTGAGGCAATAGCCTTATATACATCAGCCCACAAGTTCCAATCAAGAACATAATTGCGATATCGTATAAGGACTCACTTTTACGAACTATAAAAGCAGTGACACAGCCTTCTTATATTACTATAAACCAACCTTTATTAAAGACATAAGTATTAATTCATAATACAGCCAACCAAGAAGGGAAAACCTTTTGTAATTAACAAGAAAATGCACAACAATGTTTCCAACATATGCTGTCCAACAATTTCAGCATCAACATAACCAACATAGCCTCTTATTTGTCATGGAATAAGTATAACAAATACATGGATACTTCCACTTACCTTAGCCTTCAAGGTTCAGGTATCCTTCAAGAACCCTAGAGGGTTATTTTGGTTGCCTTTTGAAGTGAAGAAAGGAGAGAAAAGAGTTTTTTAGAAAGCTGAAAATTTGTTCCAACGTTTTGTGAACTATGTTGCTGTTTTGAGCCCTTTTTAAAAGGGTCACTTGGCCGACTTTGGCTTGAAGTTTCAACCACACATTATCCTATATTAGTAAGCAAGTAATGCAGCAGATTGACCCTTACACTTGGGCCTAAATAGGTCTCCAAGTTGATGGGCCTTGGCTGCCCATTTCTTTTCCTTTCTCTTAGTTAGCTTTGGCCCAATTACCTAAATGGGTTGTGATTTACTTGGGCCATTTTTATACTATTCTTGTGCTGACAATAAAGTCCATATATGATGCTAAGACATGGGCTAAAGTTACACCCTTAACTTGGACTTTATTCATAATCGAAATTGGACAAATTCGACGTCGGGCCTTGTCTCCATTTAGCTAGCAAGTTTAAGCTAAGCAAGTAGGTGACTTACCTGCTAGCATCCTAAGTCCTACAAGCACCTCAATTCTCTCACTTTATTTAAGGCCATAATCTCCTCAATTTGACAAAAACATGTATACACTCGACCCTATCAAGCATTAGATACACATATTGCCCTTTAACACGAGATTCAAGCACTTTTAAAAATTTGCATTAATTTGAAAGTCCATATCATCTTATATGTGCATAGTACTCATACATGTAATGTGTGGGGTGTTACATCCTCCCCCCTAGGAACATTCTTCCTCGAATGTTATCACAATTAGGTAGCTTAACCAAGTTCAAACCTTTACTTACACAAACCTTTGACAACACGCTAAGTATTCAATCACACGTACCTATCAGTGTACCAATTCTGCATGTTGGACTCCCTCTTTAGCTTCAAATAAGTATGGATATCTTGATTTCATCATGTCCTCAGCCTCCCATGTTATCTCTTCGGCCTGCTAGTTTCTCTAAAGTACCTTTACTAAGGCAATTTCTTTATTCCTTAGCTTATTAAAGCTCTTGGGGTAGCTCTAGTTCATATGCAACCTGCCCAAACCTTTTAATAATCTGATATGGTCCTATGTAATGTGGGCTCAGTTTTTCCTTCTTACCAAACCTCATAACCCCTTTTATTGGAGATACCTTTAAGGATATCCAATCCCCTACTGAGAATTCTAGTCCTCTCCTTCTGGCATTCGCATATGATATGTAACAACTTTAGGCTGTTTCAAGCCGCTGCTATATTACTGTCATGACCCAACCCTGTGGCCCATGACTAGTGCCCGATTGGGGCACCCAGACCCAATTACTAACATAATCTCAATTATAATGACCAACGTATTTACGAAACTTTTGACAGAGTTTCCTTTGTTTTACTGACTACCCACCTGCAGACAGAAACGTCCTAGCAAACATCACAGATATATATATAGGCGGGCCAACAAGGATACCGCTGTGGTTAAATAGCCCAACATACATAAATTACATACAAAATCATACAAACTACTGAATCCCATACACACATAACATATATACATAATATATAAACTGACATGTCCCATACTCACAGGCATCCACAAACCTCTATACAGACCAACAGAATCAAAAGACGAGACATATTATTATTAAAAATATGTCATATCCAATAATAATTATTAAAAATATTATTATTATAGTTGCACTTAACATATTATTATTAAAAATTTAGAATAGTAGTAAATTGTTCATATCCAATAATAATGTATAGCTTGTCTTAAATTCTTTTAGAATTGTCAAACTTCAAGTAAAAGGTGTCGCAGCAATTTCGAAGAAACATACTTAGTCCAAATTCTACAAACTACTATGAAATGCTTCCGAATAGTTTCCAAGGCCATTCGTTAAAATTACAGTTCTTTATGTTTTTCAAAGTGTTAAGGACATATGTTGTTTCAAACTTATCCAACTTTCACAATTTACAACTTATCAAACTTCCAAAAGTGACAAACTTATCAAACTTTAAGTTCATAGGAGTCAAGATAGGACTAACTTTTTTTTTTTTTAAATATCATGAAAGAACATAAGGCCTAGTTAGCCCGACTTGTCGAAGGAAAGGAATTTTCGAACTTATAACGCTAACTATGATTAATTAAATCATGCCAAGGGACAAAAGGCTTTACATACCTTAATTCTTTCGTCAAACTAGCCCCAACATCAAACCAATCCAATTTACCCCTTCTGGACGTCCAATATCTACAACAATCACCATAGCGTTCATAATTAGTTAAGTCCCTTTTCGATCTTAGATTCCAAGTTTTACCCAAATTTTATAAAAATTTCGCTAGCATTTCCCCTTAAAATAGACCACCCCAAGAACCCATCTCAGCCCCAATTTATTAACAACAACAACAACAACAATAACCACAACAACAATATAAGCCTTTCCAAGTTCATAAGCTCGCTAAATTCTCTAACGCACCTCACTTTCTTATCAAAACTGAACAGCAAGGAAGCATGAACAAGAAGAAAATCAACATACCTTGTCAACCTCTTTAAAAACTTCAAATCGTCAATACCAAATTTAGAAGTATTTTCTCGACAAACCAACGCTTCCATGCTACTTGGGGGACCCCATATACTATGCTTGTAGCGTTAAAATAGTTGAAAGATCAACTCCAAGAATCATATTACATCATTCAAACGTCAAACACAACCTTACAACATCCCCATATACTAGGCTTGTAGCTTCAAAATAGTTGAAAGATCAAAAAAGCACAATTTTCCCTTTTTTACTGTAGCAACCCGAGAGGGTTGCTAGAGAGGAGTCTTGAGCTCATTTTTTTTCTAAGTGTTGAAGCTTGGAAATGAGATGGCCCCTTACATACATATGTATGTATAAATTTCCTTCAGGCCCCACCCCATACACTTGCTCCAATCAAATTAAAACACCACTTGAGTGGACCCACTTAATTTAATAACTCTTGACTTTTTGATAAGCCAGAAGTTGAAATGAAATCAGATTGGCTCTGACTTTTTGATAAGAATATTCATTTTCTAGAATTTTAAAGAAGCCTTATGCACATATATATATATATATATATATATATATATAAGTTTATACACATATCTATGAAATATTCCAACTTGAGTCCTCAAAATATCTTTTTCAAAAATACACTTAAGTCTCAAATCTTCCAAAAATTGCAACATTGGTCCCAAATTTTGCAATGGTTCCAATACACCACAATACGGGTTCTAACATCCTCCCCCCTTAGGAACATTCGTCCTCGAATGTCACACTGATTTTTTTTTGAGTTACATTTGTAACTTAAGGGGGAGTTTTTAAGAAACTGTGATTTTTCATCCCACTGGCATGTTTACTAGATGTTTGTTCTTATACCTAATACATTCACAATCTTCATGTGTAACTTTTTAGGTGTATCAACCAGTATAGATAGCTCTATCAGATCATCTACTAACCAAATAATTTCTTAAACTATTGTTGCCATGCTTCCATACTCAGCTTCCTCGAGTCCTTTTCTCCTTCTTGATGAACCATAATTGTTCGTAAGCGTATACACATCATTCAACATTGTGCATTCACCCATTGTTACCAGGACCACTATATCAAAATTGAGCTACTTTGCTAGAACAGTTGCTTAAGCAAGATGTTTTACAATTTTCCAAATCTATTTTGTTGGTACCAAATTGGAAATATTACTTTGCTAGAACAGTTGCTTAAGCAAGATGTTTTACAATTTTCCAAATCTATTTTGTTGGTACCAAATTGGAAATATAGGGGATTATAAGCTATGTCCTTAAGCTCCATAAGAAAAATGATATTGGGAACGTTCACAAGAGATAGGTGTGACAAGGACATACCTCTCGTTTGACTTTCTGATTGATTTGCTGGAGAAAGTCAATCTGCCCAGCCCCAAACTGAGGACAACTACACTGCTCATTTCCACAAACAGAGTAATTCCCATAGATGGGTAGATACCTGCACTCAAAAATGAAGTGTGCCAATAGATCAGCCTCCTCTGACCAAACTCCTATCCAGTGATAGAACCTTAAATGCTCATCAGCCCCAAATCTCATGAATGGAGCATCTGAAAATTCAAACAACTCTCCTCCAGAAGCATTACTTGCCAAATAGAAACTTAGATAAAGAAACTGGGAAGATATCTCCAAATGAGGTCTTGAGCAATAGAGTTGGCATGGATTTTGACTCAATGTAAGCAAATAGGCGAGAACTTTTAACATCAAGTGTGTACATACATTCTCTCCCATATGTTGTTGATATGAACCAAAGAGTCTGTAGGATGATCAAAAGACTGCCAAATGGACAAACAGGATAAGATTTCCTATAACTGTCAAGTTGAATCCTACAACAACCTTTCCACTTGTGCTTGTCCTTGCAATTTCTTAGCACACTTAGTTATTACATTCCTACTACTTTATCGGTTGATCAAACACCTATTTTCATTTGCCTGACATCGTGGCATTAGTGTCGAACCCATAGTCCACTCAAAACCAAAAGCATCAAGAGTTGAACTTCTTCTTGTGATGAACTGATCACTTACCACACTACAACCACCATTACAGACTTTCTTCTTTGATTTGTAGTACTGGTCTATAGAATAACCTGTTCCACCTACAAAATTCACATACTATTTCAAAACTCATCTTGAACTTACTGTTAAGCCATTCAATATTACCACTTCTCGAACACATCACCCATGGGTCCACACAAATTGTAACTACAGAGTTCATTCCCAAACTTGAACTACTCCTTGTTGTAGATTTTTGACATTTAGTCTTAACACCCATAGAGTACGCTTGGTTTGCCTATTAGATAATCCACAAAACCTTTTGATTTTGATTTTGATTTTTTTTCATAGTTGCACTCAGAGAAAGGTACTACAGCTTCAAATTTGTCCCAAAGACATTTCAGCGTTGCATAATAGTCTGAATTAGAATCAATTCTTTACTGTAGTAAGGCAATTTCTTTACATAAACTGACTGCCCTAGATCCATTAATTCTATCAAGTCTTTATTTTTGATCATCCCACACATGTTTTGCATAAGTAGCAGATGTTGCGCTTGGACAGAGAATTTTAGAATCCCTGGAAGAATTATTCATTAACTCTTTTGCATTGATTCCTTAATTCACACTCACACTGATTTTGGTACAGGTTCCACCAACAAAACCAATCTTATTTCTTCCTAACTAATCCAGTTTCATGGACCTACTCCACAAACCAAAAATTTTCAATTCCCAGAAGTTGAAATGAAATCAGATTAACCCAGTTTTATGGACCTACTCCACAAACCAAAAATTTTCAATTCCCAGAAGTTGAAATGAAATCAGATTGGCTCTACTGACATTAGCAGAACTCAAGAACAATAAATGGGTATAGTCAACTGACTCATAGGCATACCAGGGGTGGAATTTATATTACCCAAATTTTTACCATTACTGGACTTAGTTGTATGGCCACCATATTATAAACGTCTATCCCTAAATCATATCCAGAAGTAAGTACCTTCTTTTGAACTTGTAATCTGCAAGATAGCTGCAAGACTTGCTCCTTCGGGCAACTGACGTCTTTCTCGGAGGCACATCTGAAACTAAAAGAACTTTTAGCAGAAAAGGGGGATCACCCTACTAACACTGCTCTAACGCACGATCTAACATCAGAAAAAGAGTAACATCCTAAGTGTCTTGTAGCCTCCTGTTTATAGATGTGGTGCACGACACATCTATAAATAAGACTCTACTATACACGGTCTGTGGACACTCTGAGGACTAACTGCTATGATACCACTTCTATCACGACCCAACCCTGTGGCCCGTGACTAGTGCCCGATACCCACCTGCATACAAAAATGTTCCAGCAAACATCACAAATATATATATATATATACGCGGGCCAACAAGGTCACCGCTACGGTTAAACCGCCCAACATACATAAATTACATACAAAATCATACAAACTACCGAATCCCATACACACATAACATACGTACATAATATACAAACTGACATGTCCCATACTTACAGGCATCTACAGACCTCTATACAGACCAACGAAATCAAAAGACGGGACAGGGCACCCGTCATACCCTCAAAAGAACATAATCCAAAATAAAAAAGTAGTAAATACACCAACTAGTTACTCTGAAGCAAAGGAGCTTTTCAAACAGTAAATAGAGATCCTAAGCTAGTGGCCCGCTACTCTGTGAGTCTGTACCTGCGGGCATGAAATGCAGCGCCCAAAGCAAAGGGGGTTAGTACAAAAATACGTACCGAATATGTAAAGCAGAAAGCACAAATATAAATAAGAATGGTAGACCAACAGAGGTATAGAAGTCAAACTTATATGCAAGTATCAAAAAACATTTCTTTATTAAAAATCTCAAATCAATGCATAACGTACCGGAATGATGGTGACCCCCGAACTCACGCCATACTAATGCCTCATACCAGAAAGTTCAAATCTCCAAAATCTCCCACACAAGTCCCAAATGTAGTATAGGTGAGCCGAGGCGAGCGAGGCCGAGCACTCACGTCATAGGATAGGTGAGCCAAGGCAAGCGAGGCCCAGCGCTCACGTGAGCTGGGGTGTATATATATATATATATATATATATATATATATATATATATATATAGGATAGTATAATACGCACGATAATAACCGGCCCGGGAACCGGTGAACGAGGTCATAATAGGCACGAGTAGATTCGTGAGGATAATATGCACAAAAATCATTTCCATAATTCCAATGATATGCTAAATATTCATTTTTGAAAATCAAAATATTATTTATCAAATATTTCAAAAGAATAGTAAAACATTCATGTTCGCACGTAACATATTATTATTAAAAATCCAGAATAGTAGTAAATTGTTCATATCCAATAATAATGTATAGATTGTCTTAAATTCTTTTAGAATTGTCAAACTTCAAGTAAAAGGTGTCACAGCAATTTAGAATAAAACATACTTAGTCCAAATCCTACGAACTACTATGAAATGCTTCCGAATAGTTTCCAAGGCCATTCTTTAAAATTACAGTTCTTTATGTTTTTCAAAGTGTTAAGGACATATGTTGTTTCAAACTTATCCAACTTTCACAATTTACAATTTATCAAACTTCCATAACTGACAAACTTATCAAACTTTAAGTTTATAGGAGTCAAGATAGGACTAACTTCTTTTTAAAAAAATATCAAGAAAGAACATAGGGCCTAGTTAGCCCAACTTGTTGAAGGAAAGGAATTTTTGAATTATAACGCTAACTATGATTAATTAAATCATGCCAAGGGACAAAAGGCTTTACATACCTTAATTCTTTTGTCAAACTAGCCCCAACGTCAAACCAAACCAATTTACCCCTTCCGGACGTCCAATATCTATAAAAATCACAATAGCATTCATAATTAGTTAAAGTCCCTTTTCGGTCTTAGATTCCAAGTTTTACCCAAATTTTATAAAAATGTCGCCAGCATTTCCCCATAAAATAGACTACCCCAAGAACCCATCTCGGCCCCAATTTATTAACAACAACAACAACAACAATAACCATAACAACGATATAAGCCTTTCCAAGTTCGTAACCTCGCTAAATTCGCTAACGCACCTCACTTTCTTATCAAAACTAAACAGCAGGGCAGCATGTCAAGTTTATACATATTCACCACATTGAAACACTCCTACACACTCCAAGAATCATATTACATCATTCAAACATCAAACGCAATCTTACAACGTCCAAACACAACATTTCATTACTTATACACATCCAATTTCAACCAACATTTCAAGAATACATACAAGCCATTCACAATGTTTCTTTCACCCCACAAGAACCATTTTTATACCAATTAAACACAAGTACCAGATTTTAAGACAAAACAACCCCATAAAGACATAATACCCAAATTTGAACCTCCTTCAAAAGAGCTCACAATTAACTTAAACAAGCAATCCCTCAAGGTTTTCCTGCAATTTAACATATACCAGTACCCATATAAGCTTTAATTTAACTCAAACAAGAAGAAAATCAACATACCTTGTCAACTTCTTTAAAAACTTCAAATCTTCAATACCAAATTTTGAAGTGTTTTTTCAATAAACCAATGCTTCCACACTACTTGAGGGACCCTATATACTATGCTTGTAGTATTAAAATAGTTGAAAGATCGAAAAAGCACAATTTTCCCTTTTTTACTGTAGCAACCCGAGAGGGTTGCTAGAGAGGAGTCTTGAGCTCATTTTTTTTTCTAAGTGTTGAAGCTTGGAAATGACATGGCCACTTACATACATATGTATATATAAATTTCCTTAAGGCCCCACTCCATACATTTGCTCCTATCAAATTAAAACACCACTTGAGTGGACCCACTTAATTTAATAACTCTTTGACTTTTTGATAAGAATATTCATTTTCTAGAATTTTAAAGAAGCCTTATGCACACATGTATGAAATATTCCAACTTGACTTCTCAAAATATTTTTTTTCAAAAATACACTTAAGACCCAAATTGTCACGACCCAACCTATAGGCTGTGACTGGTACCCGTTAAGGGCACCCAGACAATACTACCAAACCAAACATAGATTATAACCATCTTATAATTTACAGAAATTTCAGCAGAGTTTCCCCTGTTTTATTGACTAGCCACCTGAAATAGAAGAGTCCAGCGAACCAACAGACAAATCACAAACATAAATATGCATAAACGCGGGCCGACAAGGTCACTGGTCCTGCCACCTAATAAACATAGCAGAGATCCAGAATGTTCAAAAAGGTGGCTAAGCCTTACATATCAAACATATATACATGATACAGAAGCTAACATATAGGACCTACACTCAGCACATGTCCACAGACCTCTAATACAGACACATAGAATCAAACGATGGGACAGGGCACCTGTCATACCCAAAGTGCATAAAGC
>DF364966.1:17221-27948 GCA_000787875.1 Solanum virginianum | reverse complement strand
GAAATTTGACTAAGTATAGATAAGAATACATTTGGGAAACTTGGGCCCACCACTTAGAATATTTTGGGCCGCATAAGGAAAACTGCTAGGCGAAAAAGTACATCTACTCATCGCGGAGAGGGATTTATACTAAAGCTCGCCCAAGGAGCATCACGAACAGCTCACTCTAAATCATCCCTTAAAAATTTATAATTGCTATTCTTTTGCTCTGAAATCGAGGTTAAATCCTTTTTCATCTAATTTTGAACCCTTGATCACAAATATGAAGTTGGATTTTTCAAATAACAAATAGATTTTTAGATATATAAAAATTAAAATTTTGGGCATTTCAAGGCACGTTTTTGGGCATTTTTTTGGGGTCATTTCAGTTTTCATGTTGGACAGAAGTGAAAGCTACAAACAACTCCAATGAGTTCATAAAGTCCATTTGGAAGTATCTACTTTTCATTTCATGTTGCCTCTAACAGATGAAATGTTTCTATAATACTAATTTCTGTCTTTTGCATAGGAGAAAATTGAAGATATTCAAAGTCAAAGGCCAGAAAGTATTACCAAAGTTTCACCTAATGATGCACTTGGTATAGTACTCGGTCCCAAACATATGGGATGTGTCTGAGGGTTAGGTTTGGGTGTTGTTCCAACTATGACATTCAAATAGACATCTAGGAGATTTAATTATATTAATGTGAGCTTATCTAGCACTATTGCTCCAGTACCAGAGTTGCAGAAAGAGGTGAAGAGTATGAAATCATAACTAAATGTGCTACTTACCTTATATCAAAGGAACATAGGAAATATCCCTGAAGTGTTTGGTCACTTATTTCCAACTCCTCCACAGGTATGTCCATTATAAATATGAATACCGCTAATTTCCTCTTGGCTAAACACTTTAGGGTCACTTCTTAGTTCTTGTGAAGTAGCATTTCATTTTAGCATGTTCATCCTTTTTGGTTGCTTGTAAGTTGTAATAGTAGTTCCAATACCTGATGCCATTTTTCAGGATTTTAAAAGTCCGATGGTTGCAGCTGCATTTTTCTGAATTTGTTGACAAAGCTAGCCTCTTTCTTCCAATATAGAATGCTTCAACTTATTCTATAATCTTTTTTCATATTTGTGGGTAGTAGCTTATATTAAGTTCTAAAGTTTCTTCTTTTGTAGAAGTGTTGGGAATAAACTTCTACTAATAATAAAATAATGGGGCTATTTAAGGTTTAGTGTCTTGAGTGAAATTATAGTTTGATGACCAAAAGGTACTCTATTTATAGTTTGATGACAGAAAGGTACTCTTTATAGTTTAATGACAGAAAGGTAGAGTGAAATTATAGATATGAGTTTTGAAGGTAGAACTTGAAATTATTCTATGGAGTATAATCAGTTTGATTGATGATAGTCTTTTGTCAATTAATATATATTTATTTCAGGTATCTGATACAGGAAATGGTGCTCATCAGTCACTTATTGGACCATGCATCGATTAAAGATCTTCATATGGAGCAAACATTGATTAGAAATCATTTTAGAATTTTTTGTTTTGACATTTTAGCTGAGTGACACTTTGAAATTAATATTTTGATGATGTAACATTGGAATATCAAAGAGCATTTCAAAACCTTAGTATTTTGATGATGTAGTTTTGAAGCACTTTATTTTATATGATGAATATTTTGCTTACTTTATTCTTAATTTTGTTTGAAAATTACTAATTACATACATGAGTTTAAATGTATTGATTAAAATAAATAAGATGCAGATATGAATTCAAAATTAATATAATATTCTTGTAACAACAAATAAACATTATAGCATTTTTAAACCGTCGTTATGTATTGCTCAATAGCATTAATAGTATGGCGGTTGCAAACTGCCACTCTACAATAACAATAAATGTCACATTATCAAATAAATATTACAGTGGTTTTTATGTATATATTATGATGATTCTTAAAAAATCATCATAATATGTTTGTGATAGACGGGATTGCGAGTTTTTAGGGAACACTGTTATAGTGCACCGTGATAGTTTTAAACCTCATATTACATTTCAAAAACCATCACAATAACTCCTAATTTTTTGTAGTGATAAGTTATAGCTGTCAATGTAATGAACTCCTAATTAACTTTTAACCACTTCATTAATACTAACTAACTATGATCAGAACTAGCTAACGAACAACATTACATCAGCTTGCTTTCATCTCAACACTCCCTCTCATGCTGATGGCTTGAAGTGGTTTTTCAATCCCAATTTGATTAGTAGGTACTCATCTACTGATCTTCCTAGACCCTTTGTAAGTATATCAGCTAATTATTCCTTGGTTCCTACATGATTGGTTTTGATCATCTCTTGATTGATCTTTTCTCTGACAAAGTGGCAATCAATGTCAACATGCTTTGCTCTTTCATGAAAAATAGGATTTGCAGCAATCTGAATTGCAGCTTTACTATCACACCTTAAATCCACTAGTTGTTGCACTTGAACTTCCAATTATTTGAACAATCTTACCAGCCAAATGATCTCTGCAGTGCAAGCAGCCATGCTTTTGAACTCAACTTCTGCTAAGCTTTTAGATATGGTGTCTTGCTTCATAGTCTTCTAGGATATCAAGACTCTACCAAACTATACAATATACCCAGTCACAGACCTTCTAGTCTATACATATGTACCCCAGTCAGAATCATAGAAAGCTTGTAGTTGATTAGGTCCTTTTGCAAGCATAGATAGTCCTAAACCAGCTGTGCCCTTTATGTATCTTATCACTATCAATGTTGCATCCATATATGATCTCTTAGGACTGTGCATTTATTGACTTAGCACCTAGACCACAAAGGCTATGTCTGGTCTGGTCATGGTGAGATATAACTATCTCCCTATCAACCTTTGATAGGTTGTAGGGTCCTTGATGATTTCATTTTCACTTGCTTCTTTGTTAGTAAGACATTTACCATATTCCATAGAAGTCTTTTTTTGATTTATTTCAAGTGGAGTTGTAGTTGGTTTTGCTCTATTTAGACCAGCTTCAAACACCAATTCTAAAGCATACTTCCCCTTCCTGTGACCTGGCAGCTTCAATCCTTAGAAAGAATTTCAACTCTCGAAGGTCTTTCATTTTGAACTGTAACTGCATATCTTTCCTGGCCTGATCAATCAACTCTTGACTACTTCTAGTAACTAGTAAATCATCTACATATATTAAGATAATCATTATCTTCTTATCAACTGGTTTTGTGAAGAGTGAGTAATCATAGTGACTTTGAGTGAAGCCCATTTGTATGAGTGCATCTGTTAGTTTCCTGTTCAATTGCTTAGGAGCTTGTTTTAGACCATATAATGACTTGTGGAGTTTACAGACCTTCTGATTCTCCCCCTATCTAGAAAACCCCTCAGGAATGGTCATGTAAACTTCTTCAAGTAGCTCATCATTGATAAATGCATTATACACATCCATCTGGTAAATGGACCAGTGATTTGAAGCAACAAGGGCCACCAAGGATCTAATAGTGACCATTTTAGCAATATGTGAGAAAGTCCTTGAGTAGTCTAACTCAGCCTTTTGACTATAGCCCTTGGCCACAAGTCTGGCCTTATACCTTTCAACTTTACCTAAGGCTTGGTACTTCACCTTATACACCCACTTACATGATATATGAGTCTTACTAGCTGGAAGATCAACTATAGTCCAAGTTTTACTATCTTCCAGGGTAGCAATCTCTAATTACATGGCTTCAATCTAGGTAGCATCTTGAGAGGCCGTATAAAATAAAGTTGGTTCTGAGATAGAGGAGTAGACAACAAAAGATTGTTGATAAGGTTGAGTCAGATAGGAATAAGTGACATAGGAAAATACAGGATAAGGGCATGAAGAAATAGTGGAAAAAGTGACAAATTAATTCATCCAGATGGAGGATGTTTGACTCTAGATGCAGCAGGCACCTGAGCAGGTGCTAGTGAGGTTAACGGAGCTATAGAGGAAGAAGAATCAGTTATAGCTCCCCTGGATAGGAGTAGTAGATGAAGAAGGTAGATGATAAGGTGTAGTAGGAGTAGAAGAATTTGAGACAGATAAATCAAATATGGGAAATAGGAGAGTGTCAAGGGACTTGCCATATAGAAAAGGAAAAACTAACTCTGTGAACACTACATTCTACTTGTAAGGAAGGATTGGAGTGCATATCATAGATTATATATCCCTTTTGGGTTGAAGAGTAACCCATGAATATACTAGGTATGGCCTTGGGAGAAAATTTGTCTGAGAAGTTAGTATTAGATGCATAAGCCAGGCTTCCAAACACTCTAAGATGAGCAAGAAAGGGTGGATAATAATATAGAAGTTCAAAAGGAGAAGTAAACTGGAGAATTCTGGATGGGGTTTTATTGTTAGTGTAGAAAGTAGTTCACCCTAAAACTTTAGAGGAATACCAGCTTAGAACCTGAGTGGCCTGGCTACCTGAAGAATGATTTTGTGCTTCCTTTATACTACCCCATTCTATTGGGGTGTATACACACATGAAGTCTGATGTAAGATACCAAGATTAGACAGAAGAGATTGAAATTCAGAACTAAAGAATTCATAACCATTGTATATTCTAAGAACTTTAACAGAAGTAGAAAAGAAGTTGGTTACTCTTGCAAGAAAATTTCTCAAAACTACAATGACTTCAGATTTGGACTATATGAGAAAAATCCAGGTGAATCTAGTACAATCATCTACTATTGTGACAAAGAACCTTTTATTGTTGTGAGTAGGAACTCTATAAGGACCCTACATATCATAATGTAGTAACTTAAAGACAGACTTAGAACTAAAACTAATAATAGGTAAAAGAAGTTTTGTGTGTTTTGCTAGGGGACAAACAATACACTTATGATCTTCATGTGTCAGTTGCTTGAGAGATGAATGTCTTCTAATGATCTCTAGAGGAGCATGTCCCAATCTTCTATGCCAAAGAGTGTTAGATGTAAGAATTTGTTCAACTGTGTTAGCAGCTTTATTCACTGTGTAATGAGATGCTTGAGTAGTTGTGTTCCCTTTTAGAATGTATAGCCCTTGTTCCTCCTTACCAATCCCTTTCACCAAGCCATTGTAAAGATCTTGGAATATACATAAATTAGGAAAGCAATTCACTGAACACTATAATTCCTTGGTTAGTTTTAAGACATAATAGATTACGCTTAAATTCTGGAAGATATAGGACATTAGAGATTAGTTGGTCTGTCAAAACATGTGATTTGCCATTGTAAGTAACCTGAGCCTTACAACCTATAGGTAGATGAACATAATTCCTCTCATGATCAGGACCCTTTTGCATTCATACAAAGTCTTAGAACTAGATGTCATATGGTTAGTTGCACCTGAATCTACTATCCACTTAGAAAGAGTAGCTTTAGTGCTTAGGTAAGTTATAGTACCTGTATTTGCTGTTGGAGTGTGATTACTTCCTTCACTACTTTTGTTTAGCATATAATGATTTGTTGATATTCCTTCTGAGTGGAATAGGGAGGTAACTAAGCTACACCAGTCTGATTATCGTAGTTATCATGGCTAGTGAAGCAGTTCCTTTTGACACACCCTTCATGTGCTTCGAAATGCCCCATAATTATATTTTTTAAATATCTCAAAAATCGTACATGATTTTGAAAATCTGACTTCATATTCTTGTTCAGGGGGAAAAATCAAGTGGGGAATGGGTAACCCCCAGATTTTAGAAGACCCATTGTGAAAATAATTTTCGCAATGGGATACAAAATAGTGTGCATCCATGCCCCAGGTGCGACGCGCCCTAGGCGTTGACATGCACATTTTACCCTATTTGCTTGTTTCGTCCAAGGGCATTGAGGTAATAACTCAATGCCCATTTAAACATGACATCCTCCATACTTAGCCATTTTTCAACTTTAGAACTCACAAAACCTTCTCGGAACTTCTCTAAAAACATCACTTAATCTGCCATTCAAATTCAAGGATTTCAAGCACAAATTTTGGAATTTAAAAACCCATCACAAGCTTCAAGTCTTCCCTAATTCAATGTCAAGAAATTTAAGGATTAAGGTATGTGGGTCTTTATTCATAGATCCTTTCACCCATGGTGCCAAACACTCTCTTTTTTATAAAATTTAATGATTTCAAGGTTTGATTCTTCATGAGTATCTATTATTATGCATTAGAAATATGCGATGTCTTTGGTTTTATCAAGTATTGATAGATTATGGATGAACATTCATTTTAAGCTTATTCTATGAGTTAATTTATATCTATTGAGATATTGTATAATATGAGCTATGAAAACTATGAACTATTGTGAACTTTGAGATGAATTTCATGATACCAAAATTAGGGGTTTTATTACTATGATTGGTGGGCTGATTTGCATGATTTTTAAAATGGTTGATTTTACTCTCTTATGTTATTACTCAATAAATTGCATAGTTTTGGAATAAGTGACCATGTACCCACCATGTGTTTGACTAAATTAAATGACAAGAATTCTTAAGTCATTGATGAGCTATTGCATGAATTTATAAGTCAAGCATTTTCAAGATAATTATGGGCTCCCAAGCATGTGTTTAATTCATGAAAGATATCTTCGATTTTTCTAAATGACAAGTTGAGCCCTATTTCAAGATTCTACCTTTTTGTGAGACATTCATGTCAAGTTGAGGGGTCAAGCATGATTAATATTTTACCCTCATGTTTAAGTTAAGCTCATTAGTAGAGGTAAAGTATGTGAATGAGCTACTCATATCATGTTATCATATCTTTTAGAAGTTATGCATGTTATAATTAAGATTATGATTATTTCAAGTATTCCATAGGATTAGACCTAGCACCAATTGAAGCTTAAGGTGGGGGTTCAACTCAAGGGGTCCTTATATAAAGTCTGTAGACTCTAAACTATATGCAACCATAGGATTATATTTACCCTTAAAGGGCTTACTAGTGGGTCCATCTAGATCATATTTCCCCTCAGGTAGGGCAGAGTATGGTTTACCTTGGCAAGTAGACCATACCTTTCCAAGGGGTGGTCATGCTTTGGAATTCGAAGTAGTAGCTCACTTTGCCTTATAAGTCGATTAATGTCTCCTCCCACATATATATTATATATGCAAGTTGAATGTTTACATGCATGTTTTATTACAAGCATTGATCATACATGCCATATTGAGATTATATTCATTGCATATATATATTAATTTTGAATATTATGGCTTATGTCCTTATTGCATTTCACCCCGCATACTTAGTATATTCCAAGTACTAACACATAAACTACGCCTACATGATATTACCATGTAGGGACTAGAGCTCTTATAGACGATCCTTCTTCACATGGCTACTTCAGTTCTCAAAGAAAACTAGTTGGTGATTCCTTAACTCTGAGGACAATGTCTATTTCCATTCTTGCTAGGTTGAAGCTTGTTCTTCATGTTGGATACTTATTATCATGAGGGTGAGCCCGGGAGATATCTTGGCCCCTGCTTTATTTTCTAGAAGAGATGTTATTGGATACTATGATTGTATATGCTTATGAACTCGACTCTTCTTATGTTTTTATGATTATGAAAGACATCCCTTAGTCCCACTTCTGTCTTTATAATTGACTCTTATTATTGTTTTATTTTGCTTCCGCAACCAAGGATGTGTATATGATTTACTAAGAGGCTTGTTTGGGTTGTCTTCGGACATTCCATTTGCTGTGTCACGTCTAGGCCCTAGGCTTGGGTCGTGACAAGCTTGGTATTAGAGCACTAGGTTGTTAATGGTCCTTGGAAATTCAACACACTGTATCAATTAGAGTCTTATTCATGGTTGTGAAGCACGACACAACCATGAATAGGAGGCTATGAGGCATTTTAGGAAATGTTTAACGTCTTCTTGATCTATGTATTTGCTCTAAATTTAAAGATAAGGCTTATTTCCCTAATGAACACTCTTTTGCTCTTTTACATCATTCCACTACTAAGAGGAAGACTAGGGAGGGCTCGTACACCCGAGGAGCAACCGGCCCATCCCGCTCCTCAAGCTCCTCAAGATGGAGGGGTGGCCCAAGTTGAGTTCCAGAATGCCATCACTATGTTTCCCCATGCAATGACCAACCAATTGAACTAAGGGGACCAAGCTCCTCATGCTCCTACTCCGGCCTCAAGGGTGAGGAACTTCACAAGGATGAATCCTCTGGAGTTTCATGGGTCCAAAGTGGAGGAAGATCCCCAAGAGTTTATCGATATGGTGTATAAGCTCCTATCTATCATGGGGGTGAATTAGGAGGAGAACGTGGAACTAGCGGCCTACCAACTCAAGGGTATGGCCTAAATTTGGTTTGCCTAATGGAAATTAGAGAGGAGAAATAGTGATGCTATTCCTTGGGAGGATTTTAAGGCCACCTTTCTCAACCGGTTCTTCTCTATTGAGTTGAGAAAGGCCAAGATAATGGAGTTCAAAAATCACAAGCAAGGTTCTATGAGTGTGAGAGAGTATGCCCTCAAATTCAACAAGCTCTTCAAGTATTCTCCTTATTTGGTTGCCGATCCTAGGGCAAGAATGAATAAGTTTATGTCAGGGGTGTCCTACTTGGTGAATGAAGAGTGTCGTACCGCCATGCTAGTAAGTGATATGGACCTATCTCGGCTTATGACATATGTTGTACAACTTGAAGGGGAGAAGCTTAGGAAGAGGAGAAGTGGGGAGTCCAAGAGGGGTCAATTTGATGGGGGTTTCCAAGGTGCTAAGGGTGGCTGTTTTCAACAAGGTCACAAATTTCAAGGCCAAGGGTCCACTAATGCTCTAAACAAGAGGTTTGCTAATAATGGGGTATCTACCCCAAGGATTCAAGGTGGCAATGGTGGGATGACTAATCCTAGATGCCAAAGGTGTGGGAGAAACCATGGTGGTCCATGCTTGAGGAACTCTAATGCTTGTTATGGTTGTGGTGAAGTGGATCACAATATTACTGATTGTCCACATACTGCAAACAAAGATAGAGATAGTCTTCCTCAAGGCCAAGGTGCCAATGCGGTTCAAAGGGCAAAAGGATGCCAACAAGTGGTGCTCTAAGAAAAAATAGATTTTATGCTCTCCAAGAGAGGTAATGAGTGGATGAGGCTCCTGATGTTAGCGGACTTCGATTATGATGTGTATGCTTTGATAGATCTGGGTACCATTCTTTCTTTCGTTACTCCTTTTGATGCCAATAAGCTTCATGAATGTCCCAAATTATTTTGTGAACCCTATGGAGTGTCTACCCCTGTTGGTGAGTCTATTATTGCTAGAAGGGTATATAGGGATTTCCCCGTGTTTATATTACATAAAGTGTTGCCTTGTGATTTTGTTGAACTTGACATGGTGGATTTTGACATTATTCTTGGGATGGATTGGTTACATGCATTGCATGCTTCTATTTATTGTAGAACCCGTAATGTTAGGTTCTAATTGCCTAATGATCCCATCCTTGAGTAGGGTAGTTGTAATGTTGTGGTTAAGGTTAGGTCTATTTGTTGTCTTAAAGCTAAAAAATTAATTTCTAAGGGTTGCATTTACCATCTTGTAAGGGTTAGGGATGTTGAGTCTAAAGTCTTTCCTATTGAGTCGGTTCCGGTGGTCAATGAGTTTTTTTGACGTCTTTCCCAATAAACTTCCCGATGTTCCTCTTGAGAGGGAAATAAACTTTGGTATGGTCCTCCTCCCTAATACACAACCCATTTCCATTCTCCCTTACCATATGGCCCCGACGGAATTGAAGGAATTGAAGGATCAATTGAGGGATTTGTTGGAGAAGGGTTTCATAAGGCCTAGCAAGTCACCTTGGGGTGCACCAGTGTTATTTGTAAAGAAAAAATGGTTCTGTTAGAATGTACATCAACTACTAACAACTCAATATAGTCACCATAAAGAACAAGAACCTCTACCAAGGATACATGACCTATTTGATCAATTTCAAGGGGCTAGTCACTTTTCTAAGATTGATCTTCGGGTCCAGATATCACCAAGTCAGAGTGAGGGAGTGTGTTATTCCAAAGACGACCTTTTGGACTAGGTATGGGCATTTTGAATTTGTGGTAATACCATTTAGCTTGACTAATGTACCGACAATATTTATGGATCTCATGAATAGGGTCTTTAAATATTACCTTGATATATTTGTGGTGGTCTTCATAGACGATATATTGACTTATTCACGGAGTGAAGAAGAGCATGTGAATCATTAAGGGTAGTGTCGTAAATTTTAAGGGAGGAGAGGTTGTTTACTAAATATGATAAATGTGAATTTTTGTTGAAAGAGGTTGCATTCCTAGGGCATCTGGTGTCAGGTGATGGGATTAAAGTGGACCCTAAAAAGAAGGAGGTGATAAGGTATTTGCCTAGGCCCTTGACTCTTACGAATATTAAGAGTTTCTTGGATTTAGCAGGGTACAACTGGAAGTTTGTGAATGGTTTCTCTTCTATTGCTTCCCCTATAACAAAATTGACCCAAAAAAGGTAATATTTATTTGGACCGATAAATGTGGAAAGAGTTTCAAACTTTGATGGACAAGCTTATCTCCGTCCCATTTTGGGTTTACCAGAAGGGCTAGAAGGTTTGTGGTTTATTGTGATGCCTCAAGGATTGGTTTGTGGCGTGTATTGATGCAAAATGGTAAGGTTATACCATATGCTTCTTGGCAACTAAAGGTGCATGAGCAAAATTATCCCACCCATGATCTTGAATTTGCGATCGTGGTGTTTGCTTTGAAA
>DF364966.1:0-16009 GCA_000787875.1 Solanum virginianum | reverse complement strand
TCGGTCTTCCATATATCTATGATGAGAAAATGTGTTGGTGACCCAAGTGCTATAGTGCCCTTAGAAGTTTTGGGTGTAGTGGAAGATAACTTAACCTATACGGAGGTCCCGGTAGAGATATTGGATAGGCAAGTGAAAAGATTGCGAAACAAGTGGCATTTGTTAAAGTCCTTTAGAGGAATCAACAAGTTGAAAGTGCCACATAGGAAGCCAAAGCTGATATGAAGAAATGATATCTATATCTCTTCTACTCTACTCAAGCCAAAGGTAATGGTTTAAGTCTCATCTATGATTTCAAGTATTAAGTTCTAGCCCTTATGCCATTTTTGCATACATATATGTTCATGTGGACAAGTTTTGACGATTTCAATGCATATGTGTGAAACTTTCTCAGAATGATGTTTAAGTGCATCTGTTACATTTATGTTGAGCTAGAAATATCATGATTTTATCCCTTACACTTGTTTCTTTGACATTCAGGGACGAATGTTCCCAAGGGGGAGATATTGAAATACCCCTCATGTGCTTCGAAATGCCCCATAATTGTATTTTTCAAATATCTCAAAAATTGTGCGTGATTTCAGAACTCTAACTTCATATTCTTGTTTAAAGGGAAAAATAGAGTGGTAAATAGGTAACCCCTAGATTTTAGAAGACCCATTGTGAAAATTAATATTCGCAACAGGATGCAAAACAATGTGCCTCCGCGCCCTAGGTGCGACGCGGCCTGGGCACGAACATGCATATTTTATGCCCTATTTTGCATGTTCTATCCAAGGGCATTGGGTTAATAACCCAATGCCCATTTAAACATGAAATCTTCCATACTTAGCCATTTTTGAACTCTAGATCTCACAAAACCTTCTCTAAACCTCTCAAAAAACACCGTCTAATCCTCCATTCAAATTCAAGGATTTCAGGCACAAGTTTTGGAATTTAAAAACCCATCACAAGCTTCAAGTCTTCCCCAATTCAATTTCAAGAAATTCAAGGTTTAAGGTATATAGGTCTTCATCCATGGGTCCTTTCACCCATGGAGCCCAACTCTCTCTTTTTGGAAAATTTCATGATTTCAAGGTTTCATTCTTCATGGGTATTATGCATTATAAATGTGAGATATGTTGGGTTTTTATAAAATATTGATAGATTATGCATGAACATTCATTTTAAGCTTATTCCATGAGTTAATTTATGTTTATTGATACTATGTATAATATGATCTATGAAAACTAAGAACTACTGTGAACTTCGAGATGAATTTCATAATACCCAAATTAAGAGTTTTATTACTATGATTAGTGGGTTGATTGGCATGATTTTTAAAATGGTTAATTTTACCCTCTTATGTTATTACTCTAAAAATTGCATGATTTTGGAGTAAATGTCTATGTACCTACCATGTGTTTGACTAAATTACATGACAAGGATTCTTATGTCATTGAGCTATTGCATAAATTTACAAGTCAAGCATTTTCAAGATAATTATGGGCTCCTAAGAATGTATTTAATTCATGAAGGATATCTATGATTTTTGCAAGTGACAAATTGAGCCCTATTTCAAGATTCTACCCTCTTGTGAGCCATTTATGTCAAGTTGAAGGGTCAAGCATGATTACTATTTTACTCTTATGTTCAAGTTGAGCTCACTAGTAGAAGTCAAGTAAGTGAATGAGCTACTCATGTCATGTTATCATATTTCTTACAAGTTATGCATGTTATGATTAAACTTATGATTATTTCAAGTATTCCGTGGGATTAGACTTAGTACAGATTAAGGCTTAAGGTGGGGGCTCGACTCAAGGGGTCCTTATATAAAGTCTTTAGTCTCTAAACTACGTGCTACCATAGGATTATATTTTTACTTAAAGGGCTCACTAGTGGGCCCATTTAGTTCTTGTTTCCCCTCAAGTGGGGCAAAGTATGGTTTACCTTGGCAAGTAGACCACACCTTTTTGAGGGGTTGTCATGCTTCGGAATTCCAAGTAGTAGCTCACTTTGTCTTATATGTCGGTTAAGGTCTCCTCCCCCATATATATGTTATATACACAAGTTAAATGTTTACATGCATATTTTATTACAAGCATTGGTCATGTATGCCATATTGAGATTATATTCATTGCCTATATGTATGAATTTTGAATATTATGGCCTATGTCCTTGTTGCATTGCACCCCGTATAGTTAGTACATTTCAAGTACTAACACATACTCTATGCCTACATGATATTACCATGTAGGGACCGAAGCTCCTATCGACCATCCTCCTCCATGTGGTTAGTTTGGTTCTTGAAGAAAGCGAGCTGGTGAGTCATCAACTTCGAGGATGATATCTATTTCTATTCTTGCTATGGCTTGTTCTTTACATTTGATACTTATTATCATGAGGGTGAGCCCCGGAGATGTCTTGGCCCCTGGTCCATTTTCTAGTAGAGGTATTGTTGGATACTATGATTGGATATGCTTATGAGTTCGACTCTTCTTATGTTTTTATGATTATGAAAAAATCCTTTTAGTCCCACTTTCCTAATTATAATTAACTCTTGTTATTTTTTTATTTTGCTTCCGCAACCAAGGATGTGTACATGATATGCTAAGAGGCTTGTTTGGGTTGTCTTCAAACTTCCTATTTATTGTGTCACATTTATGCCCAAAGCTTGGGTCGTGACAAGCTTGCGATTAGAGTGCTAGGTTGTTTATGGCCCTAGGGAATCCAAGACACCACGTTGGTTAGGGTCTTAATCATGGTTGTGAAGCGCACCACAACCATGAATGGGAGGCTATGAGGCATTTTAGGAAATATTTCACTTTTTCATGATCTATGTCGTGCTCTAGATGTAAACATAAGGCTTCTTTCCCTAATGAACACTCTTTTACTCTTTTAGATCATGCTACTACCAAGAGGAAGTCCAGGGAGGGCCCATACAATCGAGGAGCAACCGACCTATCCCGCTCCTCAAGCTTCTCAAGATGGAGGGATGGCTCAAGTTGAGTTTCGGAATGTCATAACTATGTTGGCTCATGTTATGACCAACCAATTGTACCAAGAAGCACAAGATCCTCATGCTCCTACTCCGGCCTCAAGGGTGAGGGACTTCTCATGGATGAACCCTCTAGAGTTTCATGAGTCCAAAGCAAAATAAGATCCCCAAGAGTTTATCGATGAGGTGTATACGGTGCTATCTATCATGGGAGTAAATTCAAAGAAGAAGGAAAAACCAATTCAAGGATATGTCCCAAATTTGGTTTGCCCAATGGAAACTAGAGAGGAGAAATGATGATGCTATTCCTTGGGAGGAGTTCAAGGCCACTTTCCTCAACCGGTTCTTCTCTTTTGAGTTGAGAGAGGCCAAGATGATGGAGTTCATAAATCTCAAGCAAGGTTTCATGAGTGTGAGGGAGTATGCCCTCAAATTCAATAAGCTCTCAAAGTATGTTCCTCATTTGGTTGCTGATCCTAGGGCAAGAATGAACAAGTTTATGTTGGGGGTGTCTGACTTGGTGAATGAAGAGTGTCGTACTGCCATGCTAGTGAGTGATATGGACTTGTCTTAGCTTATAACATATTCTGAACAACTTTAGGGGGAGAAGCTTAGGAAGAGGAGAAGTGAGGAGTCCAAGAGGGCTCGTTTTGATAGTGGTTTCCAAGATGCTAAGGATGGCCATTTTAAACAAGGTCACAAATTCTAAGGTCAAGGGTCCTCTAATGCTTCGAACAAGAGGTTTGCTGCTGATGGAGTGTCTAACTCAAGGTTTCGAGGTGGTAATAGTAGGATGACTAATCCTAGGTGCCAAAACTGTGGGAGAAACTATAGTGGTCCATGCTTGAGGAACTCTAATGTTTGGTATGGTTGTTGTGAAGTGGGTCACAAGATTTTTGATTGTCTACGTGCTCAAAACAAGGGTAGAGATAGTCTTCCTCAAGGCCAAGGTGCCAATGCGGGTCCAAGGGCAAAGGGAAGCCAACAAGGGGGTTTTCCAAGACAAAATAGGTTTTATGCTCTCTAAGGAAGTGAAGGAGTAGTTGAGGTTCCCGATGTTATCTTCGATATGTTGAAGATTTTTGATTATGATATGTATGCTTTGATAGATCCAGGTGCTACTCTTTCTTTCATTACTCCTTTTTTGCCAATAAGCTTCATGTGTGTCTCGAAATATTGTGTGAACCCTATGAAGTATCTACCCCCGTTGGTGAGTCCATTATTTCTAGAAGGGTATATAGGGATTTCCCTGTGTTCATATTGCATAAAGTCGCCTTTTGATTTTATTGAACTTGACATGGTGGATTTTCACATTATTCTTGGGATAGATTGGTTACATGCATATCATGCTTCCATTGTTAGTAGAACCTGTAAAGTTAGATTCCAATTTCCTAATGTGCCCATCCTTGAGTGGGAAAGTCATAATGTGGTGGTTAAGAGTAGGTTCATTTCATGTCTTAAAGCCCAAAAATTGATTTCTACGGTTGCATTTACTATCTTTAAGGGTTAGGGATGTTAAGTCTAAAGTTATTCCTATTGAGTCAGTTTTGGTGGTATATGCGTTTCTTGATGTCTTCTCCTATAAACTTCTTGGTGCTCCTCCAAAAAGGGAAATAGAATTTGGTATAGGCCTCCTCCCCAATGCACAACGTATTTCCATTCCTCCTTACCGTATAGCCCCAGCGGAGTTGAAGGATCAATAAAGGGATTTGTTAGGGAAGGGTTTCATAAGGCCTATCAAGTCACCTTGGGGTGCACCAGTGTTAATTGTAAAGAGAAATGATAGTTCCCTTAGAATATGCATCAAATACTGCCAACTCAATAGATCCACCATAAAGAACAAGTACCCTCTACGAAGGATAGAAGACCTATTTGATCAATTTCAGGGGACTAGTTAGTTTTCTAAGATTAATCTTCGGTCTGGATACCACAAAGTGAGAGTGGGATAGTGTGATATTCCTAAGATGGCATTTTGGACTAGGTATGGGCTTTTTGAATTTGTGGTAATGTCTTTTGGCTTGACTAATGCACCAATAATATTTATGGATCTCATGAATAGGATCTTTAAACACTACCTTAATATATTTGTGGTGGTCTTCATAGATGATATATCAATTTATTCTTGGAGTGAAGAAGAGCATGTGAATCACTTGAGGGTGGTGTTGCAAATTTTGAGGAATGAGAGGTTGTTTGCTAAATATGATAAATGTGAATTTTGGTTGAAAGAGGTTGCATGTGGTGTCGGGTGATGGGATTAAAGTGGACCCTAAGAAGATTGAGGTGATAAGGGATTTGCCTAGGCTTTGACTCTGATGTATATTAGGAGTTTCTTGGGTTTAGCGGGATACTACCGCAGTTTTATGAGTGGTTTCTCTTCTATTGCTTCCCCTATGACAAATTGACCTAAAAGAAGGCAAAATTTGTTTAGACAGATGAATGTGAAAAAAGTTTTCAAACTTTGAAGGAAAAGCTTATCTCTGCTCCTATTTTGGCTTCACCAGAATGGCTAAAAGGGTTTGTGGTTTATTGTGATGCCTCAAGGATTGGTTTGTAGTGTGTACTAATGCAAAATGGCAAGGTTATAACATATGCTTCTCGTCAACTAAACGTGCATGAGCGAAATTATCTCACCCATGATCTTGAATTGGCAGCCGTGGTGTTTTCTTTGAAAATATGGCGTCATTATTTGTATGGGGTTCATTATAGATATGTTTACCGACCACAAGAGTCTCTAATATGTGTTCACACAAAAAGATCTTAACTTGTGGCAAACAAGGTGGTTAGAACTCCTTAAGAACTACGACATGAGTGTGCACTATCACCCCGACAGGATAATATTGTGGCCGATGCTCTAAGTAGACTATCCATGGGTAGTTGATGGTAGCAAAGAGGTGGCTAAAGAAGTTCACCTGTTAGGTATGTTGGGGGTTAGGTTGAATGAAGTTGAAAATGGTAGTATAGTGGTTTTTGATGGCTCCAAATCTTCTTTGATTTATGTCTATTGAGACTATGTATAATATGAGTTATGAAAACTATGAACTATTGTGAACTTTGATATGGATTTCCTGATACCCAAATTAAGGGTTCTAGTACTATGATTGGTGGGTTGATTTGCATTATTTTGGAATAAGTGTCCCTGTACCCACTATGTGTTTGACTAAATTCCATGACAAGGATTCTTAAGGAGTTGATGAACTATTGCATGGATTTACAAGTCAAGCATTTTCAAGATAATTATGGACTCCCAAGCATGTATTTAATTCATGAAAGATATCTTTGATTTTTGCAAGTGACAATTTGAGCCCCCTATTTCAAGATTCTACCTTCTTGTGAGCCATTCATGTCAAGTTGAGGGGTCAAGCATGATTACTATTTTACCCTCATGTTCAAGTTAAGCTCACTAGTAGAGGTCAAGTATGTGAATGAGCTACTCACATCTTGTTATCATGTCTCTACAGGTTATGCATATTATGATTAAAGTTATGTTATTTCAAGTATTTCGTGAGATTAGACTTATCACCAATTGAGGCTTAAGGTGGGGGTTCGACTCAAGGGGTCCTTATATAAAGCCTTTAGTCTCTAAACTATGTGCAACCACAGGATTATATTTTCCCTCAAAGGGCTCACTTATGGATCCATCTACTTAATGTTTCCCCTCAAGTGGGGCAAAGTATGGTTTACCTTGGCAAGTAAACCACACTTTTCCGTGGGGATGTCATGCTTCGAAATTCCAAGTAGTAGCTCACTTTGCATTATATGTTGATTAAGGTCTCCTTCCACATATGTATGTTATATATGCAAGTTGAATGTTTACATGCATGTTTTGTTACAAGCATTGATCATACATGCCATATTGAGATTATATTCATTGCCTATATGTATGCATTTTGAATATTATGGCTTATGTCCTTGTTGGATTGCATCCTGCATACATATTACATTCCAAGTACTAGCATATACTCTATGCCTAAATGATATTACCATGTAGGGACCAGAGCTCCTATCGACCATCCTCTTCCACGTGACTGGTTCGGTTCTTGAAGAAAGTTAGTTGGTGAGTCCTCAACTCCGAGGATAATATCTATTTCCATTCTTGCTATGTTGAGGCTTGTTTTTTAAGTTGGAGACTTATTATCATTAGGGTGAGCCCAGGAGGTGTCTTGGCCCTGGCTCCATTTTCTAGTAGAAGTGTTGTTGGATACTATGATTGTATATGCTTATGAGCTCGACTCTTCTTTTGTTTTTATAATTATAAAATACTTCCCTTAGACCCGCTTTCCTCTTTATAACTGACTCTTGTTATTTTCTTATTTTGCTTCGCAACCAAGGATGTGTACATAATATGCTAAGAGGCTTGTTTGGGTTGTCTTCAGACTTCCCATTCGTAGTGTCACGTCTAGGCTCTAGGCTTAGGTTGTAAAAAGCTTGGTATCAGAGCACTAGGTTGTTAATGGCCCTCAAAAATCCAACACACCACGTCGATTAGAGTCTTATTCATAGTTGTGAAGTGCGCCACAACCATGAATAGGAGGCTATGAGGCGTTTTAAGAAATGTTTCACTTCATCATGATCTATGTCATGCTCTAGATGTATAAATAAGGCTTCTTTCCTTAACGAACACTCTTTTTCTCTTTTAGATCATGCCACTACCAAGAGGAAGACCAGGGAGGGCCCGTACACCCAAGGAGCAACCGGCCCATCTCGCTTCTCAAGCTCCTCAAGATGGAGAGGTGGCCCAAGTTGAGTTCTGGAATGCCATAACTATGTTGGGTCATGCTATGACCAACCAATTTAACCAAGGGACCCGAGGTCCTCATGCTCCTACTTCGGCCTCAAGGGTTAGGGACTTCACAAGGATGAATCCTCAGGAGTTTCATGGGTCCAATGTGGAGGAAGATCCTCAAGAGTTGATCGATGAGGTGTATAAGGTGCTATCTATCATGGGAGTAAATTCGAAGGAGAAGGCGGACTAGCGGCCTACCAACTCTGTTATCAAATACGCCCTTCATTTTAATTTGTTAGTATTGTTTTGACTTGACATAGAGTTTAAGAAAGTTAAACCCAACCAAGAACAACAACATTATACACTTGACTTTGGTGAAAAAGGAATTAACACCACAAACATTGAAAACTTAAACATCGTCAAGAATAGTAACAGAATAATTTTGTAGACAGAATTACTTCAGAAAACTAGCAAGGTACAGGTAGCTCACCTATTTTCTAGAGCATTAGTGAAAGCCAACTTCACAGGATATAAAGGGTGATCAATCATCTCCCAGAACCTGCATATAGACAATTTAGTCAGTGAATGTCAAAGCGCATATAATTCCATACGTATTTGATGTATGGAATGAGTCGATAATTCAATATGTCAATAAGTATCCATATGCAGATAAAATCAAGCATTGGCTTTGAAGAGTCTAATAAAAACATACATCTTTTAAGATTTGACTCCCACACATTAAAGATCGCCAGTGACTTTTTCCACCCATGTACAAAGTTTTACATATAGAAAACTACAGAGAAGAATTCTTCACATACTATTGTTTCATTCTCATGCTTCTTGAATGTCACATATAACAAAGACTAAACAATAGTTCATTTGAATTAATGACAAGCAACAGTAACAAAACCAACTACTCCTTCCATTACAATTTATGTGAAGGTGTTCGACCAAGTATAGAGTTCGAAAAAAAATGAAAGACTTTTGAAATGTGTTGCCTAAAAATGATAAGTGTAAATTTAAATTGTTACTAAATATAAAATGCATCATTAATACTCGAGACTAACTAAAAAAAGGGAAAGAATGTCTAATAAATTAGGACAAAGAGAGTAACAATGAGCTGAAAAGCATTAAGTCCACAACATGGAGATAGGAACCTTAAATCACAATAACTTGCTTTTTTGAACAGAATAATACGCAGTCTATTTATAGCTAATGTTGTGGTAGAGAAAAAATAATGGAATTTGCATTATAACATCCTGTGTGTTGTGATAATATGATGTTGATGAAGCGTGGTAAGCAGAAATTAAGTTATACTTACAGGTCTGCGCGACTCAATCTGCCTAATTCACAATAAAAAGTTTCAAGAGTATTTTGCTGAGCAAGCTCCTCGATGGGAGTTTCTAGAATAATGACATAATCTACATGTTGCCATGTGTGGCATCTCTATCTTCACACTGCAAGTGAAGTTCCATTAAAAGACAAACAAAGTGTAATTAATTGGTATGAGAGAAAGTAGAGGTCCTAGGATTGGCTCTCATGACCGCCCATTATCAAAGCAAAATCCATCAGGCCCACAAGTGAGGGGCGTAATGAGAATACAATTAAACAGTGAAAGTGTGCTCTATCTAAAAGTATGATCACACATTTCAACATGTTTATTGCTCATAATTGAGGCAGACAAAGGGAATCAGTACAAAAGTGAAACCTGAATTATTGCTTCAGTTTGTGATAAGCTTAAACAGGGACATTGAATCTTCATAAGAATCTTCCATTTCCTCATCCAAGAGAACTTCTGACTTAGACATTCACATTTTTCTAGAAGAGCCAAAGAAAACATCACTATCACAAAACAAAGAATTTTCCCTTCTACTTCATGAATTAGATTAAAAAGAAACATATCCTACCAATGAAATAAAGAAATAAATACAAACTCAGTTCTCCTTGTATTATCGCATAGCTATGAAGCATTTTCCCTGAAAGTACCCTCTAGTACACACGCTAAACCCGAAACTTATTGAAGATCCTAGAGTGTACCTGAAACTTGATTCCAGTTAATGTGCTGAGTTCTTCTTTAGGTCACTTTGAGCTGAGTTCTTTCTTGAATCATCATTTCCATCAATTGGCCAAGTCATTGGAAGTGTTAAATTTCTATGAAAAGATATGAAGACTTGTGAAGTCAGAATTTCAATGGTTGTTTCATAATCCAAACATGTCAATACACTTTTAAAGAATAGACAACAAGACAACAAATCATTGGAGAAAGAATTAAGAAATATATGTACCGCTCCTCAAGCTTGTGTTTGCAGCGATTAAACTTATCGATGGTATAAGTACCAAAATGAATGTCAAGGACCTTTCCAAATCTTGATATCTGATGTCCTGGTAAGATGTCCCAGAATTTTAACACCTGAAAGTAAGTTGATTTCTCTAGCATAATATCTACACCCCAAATTAAGTTTAGGTGCTTGACACTGTAGATCTTCACTAGTTCAGATGAATTCCAGGCACTATTGTCGAATTAACTATGGTTTCCTGGCTTGGACGAACCACTTGAAAGCTTCTCTAAAAGGGAGATCACTTCTTTACGGATCACAACATCTTTAATTCTGGCAATAAATTTTGAGAAATCCTCACTAAAAAGAACCTGCTATGCTTAGGGGTTAGATGTCACACTGCTTTTGATGTAGTGACTTCTAGAGGGGCCCTTTGAAATTTCCATTACTAATAAATTCCTTTTTAAAAACTAAACCCCTCCTGCCCATGAAAATTTGAGAATTATAGATTTTCATGATTCTTGAGCAATGTTATCAGTGTATAGGAGTTGACCTTCTTGGTCCTTGTATCTTTAGCTACTGTGTTAGAGCTGTCTGCCTATAAAAATGCAGGTGAAACAAATAAGCCACAAGAGTTGGATGAAACTGTTCTAAGGAGATTGGTAAGTGCTGTCACTTGATCAGAATGCAATTTATCTCTGAGAACATAGTTATGGTTTCATCGTTGGCTTGCCTAAACATGATTTTTTCCTTGGGTATGATAGGTAAAATAAATAATACTGACACAAGTGGATGGATAAGAATAAAATGGATAAAATATACTTCACCACTATATGTTTGACTTTTTTCTTGACAAAATTATTGAGGACACTGCAGTTTTGATGATGGACAAAGAATATGAAACAAGTTGATCAGTTAGGTTCATTTGTGTTGTTTCTCAAAGAGGTTCATACATGTTAGCAACAATTGCAGAATGGATAAAGTCTCTTGGGATAAGCTTCAAAGAAGTACAGTTCAACAAGGACATAAGGAAAAGATTGACATGGTGGAGTTCTATTCGATGAAGAACTCTATGAGAAGAAGAGTTTGTGAGTATGAGGAGTTTGATATCCAAAAGAACTCTTGGTGGGAATGATTAAATAAAAGAAAAAAGCAGAGAAGAAAGAATCGAGATAAAGAGGCAAAAAGGCAGTTGTGAGAGTGAGAGTCTTGATCAGTGAAGAAACACTTGTTAGATTTGCTTATTTGTTAAGTTTGAGTCTAGGAAGTGTTTTCTTTATTGTTGAGTCTTGATGTACTCCTAAGTTCAGTAATCAAAAACTGTAGTTAGGAAAGGTCTTCAAGTTGCGGGCAACTCGAAGACTAGGAGAACATAAACCTTGGGAGGTTTGTGCGTAGTTAGGATTTGTTGAAGTTTGTTGTTTCTTAGATTACTCGAGACTTGTAATCTTTTTGTTGAGGCTCATATTATTTTAGTGAAGTTGGGAAAAATCCTTTAGGGGTACAAGTCGTGGTTTTTCACCTTTTGTAAGTCGAGTGTTTTCACGTAAAAATTATGTGTTCATTTGCTCGTACTTCTTCGAAACAAGGTTGCGAACTTGGTACTACTATTAGGCAAATACATAGGTCATGGAATCTTTCAATTGGTATCAGAGTGTGTTTTTTTATTTAAGGCTAATACCTAAGAATTGATCATGATGAACACTGCACCATCTCTTGGATACGGAGAAAGACAATCATCTATAAGACCACCACTCTTCAATGGAACTCATTTTGAATGGTAGAAAGCTAGAATGGAATACTTCATCCAGGGAGAGGATTACAAACTTTGGGATAGGGTAACAGTGGGACCCACCATTCTAATGAAAACTATGGAAGGTCAACAAGTTTTGAAGGAAAGAAGAGAGTTCAATGTAGATGATCTGGTAGCTCTAAGGAAAAGTCCTAAAGCCAAAAACAATTTGGTTTGTGGACTGGGACCAGATGAGTACAACAGGAAATACAACTGCACTACTGCTAAGCAGATCAAGGATGTTCTAACTATTGCACATAAAGCAACTACTCAAGTCAGGAAGTTCAGAGTATCCATGTTGTTCACTGAGTATGAAACTTTCAAAATGAAGGAAAATGAGTCTTGCAGGACATGATTGCAAGACTCACACTTCTGATCAATGAACTGGCATCCTTGGGCAAGGTTCTTACTACTGAGGAACAAGTGGACAAAGTTCTGAGGATTTTACCTAAACCCAAGTGGGATGTGAAAGTCACTGCCATCTACAAAGCTAAGGATATTAAAACAATGACCCTGAATGAACTGGTAGGAAATCTCAGGACTGATGAGATGAACATGGAGGAGCAAAAGAAAGAAGCAATAATAGTTGAGAAATCACTAGCACTAAAGGCAGCTTCTGATAATGAGGGTTCAGATTTAGATGATGATTAGATAGCCTTTCTAGCAAAGAATTTCAAGAAATTTCTCAAGAAAGGGAAAGGGAGAGACAAGAGAGCAATAGGTAGCAGAAAGTGATTAGATGACTTAGGAAGTAGAAAGTGGTCTGTTGACAAAAATCAGTCAGGTGCTACAAGTGTTGAAAAACTGATCTTCATTCAACAGTGTCCATAATGGGAAATTGAATGAAAAAAGGAAAGAGCAGAAAAAGAAAAAGAAATGAGAGAGAAAGTTTCTAAACAAAAAGAGAAAGAGGAATATGTTATGATAGTTTATTTGGGCTCAGGAATCGGGGATTTTGACATTGAAAATGTGGATGAAACTGTATTTATGGCTTCTGAGGACTCAGATCTTGAGGATGATGATAAATCTAAGGTAAGTAATCTTGAACTCAAAGAAAAGCTACATTTATTTTCTAAAAGAAAGCTAATCTTACTAATCAATGGATTGATAGATGATTTTCATGAATTAGCGAATGAAAAGGATCAACTGATTAAGGATTTCTCAGACCAAAAATTTGAGAGCCTTGAGGTTAAAAATTGGCTGAATGAAGCTAATGAAGAAAATCACAAACTAAAGAAACAAGTTTAAAAGTTTCATACACTTGTATTGAACTTAAAATCTGAGGTGTTGAAACTAACTATCGCTGAAAAAGGAAAGGGTTTAATGAGTGAAGAACATCAAAAAGTTGAAATCGAGATGAAAGAATATAAAATTGAGCTCTTTGGTAAAAAAGAAAAGGTTAGAAAACTGACTCAGGAAATTTTCATTTTAAAACTGGATCTAGAAAGAGCAAATAGGTAGACTCAGTTGCCTAGAATAATAAATCATCTAGGAAATAGGACTTATAGTGAGAAAGCTGGAATAGGGTTCTGTCAGGAGAATCTTGCAACCACTGACTTGTGCTACCTCTGTGGAAAAATTGGTCATCCAACTACTGAGTCTCCAATTGCAAACAATGTCAAGAACAGGAACACAAACCATTTGTACAAAAATTGTCCTAAAAATGATAAAAAAAATGGGTCAAGGAATGTATTGCGAAGCTGGGCAAGAAGGGATCTACTCGAAGACTAGGAGAACATAAACCTTGGGAGGTTTGTGCGTAGTTAGGATTTGTTGAAGTTTGTTGTATGATGAACAGTAGTAGCAAGCCTGGGATCTTATTCATCCTTTTTACAACAGGAAAGGACCCAAGCTAGTCTGGGTTCCTAAAACTAACCCTTGAATTATTTTTCAGGTTATAGTGAAATGAAGCAAGCATTGATACATGGATAGTGCTTGCTCAAGGCATATGACTGGAGACAAACACAAATTCCTTTTACTAGCATCTTTCAAAGGAGGAAATGTTTCCTTCTGAGATGGAAAAAGGGTACTATTTTTGGAGTTGGAAAGATTAGAAGAAATGAATCAAGGGTACAAGCAGAAGTTTATCATGTGGATGGATTGAAGCACAATCTGCTGAGCATATCTCAATTGTGTAACAAAGATAAAAAAGTAACTTTCACTTCTGTAGATTGCAGGGTTAAAAAGATAGACACAAAGGAGATAGTGTTAATTGCCAAAAGGCATAAAAATGTTTACAAGGCTGACATCATGGGGATGGCTGGTACGCATTTGAAATGCTTGAGTGCTATTGCTAATGATCCCTTACTTTGGCACAAAAGATTTGGACATGCAAGTTTGGAGCAATTGAATACTCTAGCATTATAGGACATGGTTATAGGGTTACCTAAAAGTAAGTTCAAATATGATAAAGTATGTTGTGCATACATAAGGGGGAAGCAAGTAAGATCATCTTTCAAGTCAAAGAACCAGGTAAGCACTATCAAGTGTTTGGAATTGGTTCATACTGACCTGTATGGACCAATGAGGTTAAGAAACAGATGAGATAAAAGGTATATGTTTGTTATTGTTGATGATTATTCATGATTTACCTAGACACTCTTTCTTACTTCTAACGAAGAGTCTTTTGATGTCTTCTCTATTTTCATCAAGAGAATGGAAAAGAAATTGGAGACTTTCCTAATTTCCATAAAATCTGACTATAGAACTGAATTTGAAAATGCAAAATTCTTGGAATTCTGTTCAACACATGGTATATTTCACAATTTCTCTGCTCCAAGGACCCATCAACAAAATGGAGTAGTAGAAAGAAAAAAAGACTTCAGAAGATATGGCTATAAAAATGATGATTTCTAGCAATCTAGCAAATAATCTTTGGGTTGAAGCCATAAATACTTTTACTTATATCCTTAACAGATGCATGCTAAGGCCTATGCTAAACAAAACTCCCTATGAATTACTCAAAGGAAAAAAACCCAAATATCTCTCATTTTAGAACTTTTGGCTGCAAGTGCTATGTTCACAATAATGGTAAAGATAATTTGAAAAAGTTTGATGCCAGTAGTGATGAAAGTATTTTATTAGGATATTCTTCACATAGTAAAGCATATAGAGGACTTAATAAAAGAACTAACTGTGTCGAAGAAAGCATTCATGTTATTTTTTATGAAAATAGTTCTGTGTTTGACACTAACTAGCAGGAACACTATGGAATGGAACACCATAGAGGAACAAGCCATGCTAACTAGTCCATCAATAGAATAATCAGAGAGCACCCAAAGGGATTAATAAAATTGGGCAATCAATCTGTTAACTCTAAACTGTCCAATCAGAATCTGTATCTGATGGATAATCTTAAGGATTTATGATAAAAAGCTACATATATCAGGATTTATATCCTATAGGAAATATTCTCACTAATCTGAATTTTGGAATCATAACCAGATTAGGACTGAAGAATCTGTATTCATTCCAAGAATTCTTGTCAATGATAGAGCCGAAGAAGGTGGGAGAAGCCCTATTGGATGAAGATTGGATACTTGCCATGCAAGAATAACTCAATCAAATTAAAAGAAGCAAGCTATTGCATCTTGTGCCCAAACCAAAAGGACACAATCATTGGCACAAAATGGGTTTCTAGGAATAATCTTATAAGCATGGAACAATTACAAGGAACAAGGATAGACTGGTGGTCCAAGGTTACAATCTAGAAGAAGGAATAGATTATGATAAGGCATTTGCATCAGTGGCAAGACTTGAAGCAATTAGACTACTGATTACATTTGCTACATTCAAGGAATTTAGTTGTTACACCCCGTAAATTTGTACATTGGAAATGGAATGACTTTTAGGATTTTCTTGAGGTTTTAATAAATAATTGAGGCCATTAAGTTGAATTATGGGTGATTAAAGGTCGGAGGCCCTTAAGTGAGCCGAATTAGGAAAGTTTGGGGCCAAGGGGCCCTTAAATTGGCCGAATTAGAAAAGTTTGGGGCCAAATGTGTAAATTTGAAAAATTGAGGACTAAAGTGTTAAGTGGGAAAGTTAATTTTATATAAGTATGGGTGTTAGGCTGATTTTTTTTCATTTTATTCCATTCTTACTTTTAAGCTCACAAAGGAGAAAGAAAAGAGGCTTCTAGGGTTCAAAAAATTGGTTCAAAAAGGGGGAAATTTGTCGGGAAATCAACAGATTGGAGGTATGTGGTTATTATATGTATATATATATGTGTTTTCCCCAAA